>NW_023591060.1:0-15687 GCF_014843425.1 Jatropha curcas | reverse complement strand
CTAATTCAAAACCAGGTTAGTGTCCTCACATCACTGCATTACTAGAGAAAGGTTATAAAGACAAGAATCAAAAGAAGAACCAAACACAAAAAAATCATCCATAAATGCTTCAATAAAATTTTCAACCATGTAAGAAAATATGGACATCATACACCTTTGAAAAGTCGCAGGTGCATTGCACAACCCAAAAGACATTCTCCTATAAGCAAAAGTACGATAAGGATAAGTGAAAGTAGTCTTTTCTTGATCCTCAGGAGCTATAGGTATTTGAAAATACCCTAAATAACCATCTAGAAAACAATAGTAAGGGTAACCTACAAGTCTTTCAAGCATTTGATCAATAAAAGGTAAAGGAAACTGACCTTTACGTGTTGCTTTGTTCAACTTTCGATAATCAATACACACACGCCAACCTGTGATAGTTCTAGTAGGAATTAACTAATTCTCATTAGAAATAACTATCATACCTTCCTTCTTTGGAACAACTTGAACAGGACTTACCCACATACTATCTGAGATTGGATAGATAATGCCAGCATCCAAAAGCTTAATGATTTCAGCTTTGACTACTTCCTTCATGTTTGGATTTAATCTTCATTGATGCTCAATTGTAGGTTTGTAGTCTTCTTCCATTAAGATCTTGTGCATGCACACACTTGGACTTATCCCCTTCAAATCTGGGATCGACCAACCTAAAGTTTTCTTATGCTGTCCTAAAACCTGCAACAACCTTTTCTTCATCAAGTGATAAGTGAGAGGAAACAGTAATAGGAAAAAATTATTCTCACCTAAGAATGCATATTTTAAATAAGATGGAATTTGTTTTAATTCTTGCTTCAGTGGTTCACTTACTTCTTTACCTTTGATGCTTTGATCATTAATGTCACGTTTATCAATGGTCACTTTATTTTCAACATTCAAGGTGTCTTTTACACAATCATCAATAACATCAATTCTAAAGCAATCATTATAATCCATAGGAAGCTATAGGAAGCTTACAAGATTTAAGGAAAATTAAAAAAATAACTTCCTTTTTGACCTACCTTGACCTACCCTTAAGGTTAACTTACCCTCATAGACATCAATCAATGCTCTTGCAGTTGCAAGGAAAGGTCTTCCAAGGATTAGGAATCCTTCTCTATCTTCATAAATGCAAGAATAACAAAATCAACAGGAAAAATAAATTTACCTATCTTGACGAGTACATCTTCTACAATTCCTCTTGAATATTTGATTGATCGATCCATCAATTTTAGAGACATTCTTATTGGTTTTAGTCTCCCATCCCTAGCATCTTAAAAACCTCATAAGACATAAGATTAATGCTTGCACCTAAATCTACTAAAGCTTTTTCAAAATCAAGATTTCCAATATTACAAGGGATAGAAAAACTTCCTGGGTCCTTTAATTTAGGAGGTAATTTGTTCTGAATGATTGCACTGCACTCCTTTGTCAACATCACCATTCCTTGATCATCGATCTTTCTTTTCTTGCTTAGGATTTCTTTCAAGAATTTTGCATAGTTGGGCATTTGAGCAAGAGCTTCGGAAAAATGTATGTTAATTTGAAGCTTTTTGAAGACGCCAAGAAATTTGAGGAAACTCTTATCGTCTTACTTGAGGAAACTCTTATCATCTTATGATTTCTTGAGCCTTTCTGGGAAAGGAACAGGTGGAACATAGAGTTTCACTTCCTCTTTCCCTTCCACGTCAATGATGGGGATCTTTTTCTAATCCTCCTTTTCGACCTCCTTCCTGGGTGGATCCTCCAATTATTTATCATTCCTCAAAGTGATAGCTTGTACCTGTTCTTTGGGATTCTTTTTCGTGTTACTAGGTAACGTACCTTGAGGTCTAGAGGCCATCATGTTGGCAAACTGCCCTAGTTGAATTCTAAGTTCCTTATCGCAACTTGTTGGATTTTGTGATGTTCCCGAGTTTCGTTCATGAACTCCATGTGAGATTTAGAGAGAGCAGTAAGAAGATCATCATAAGTCTTTTTCTCCTAAGAAGGAAAACCCAGTGGAGCATTCAAGGCGTTGTTTGGATTCCCATAAGAAATATTAGGATGATTGCTCAACCTGTTATCATAAGAGTTAGAATATGGGTAGTTCTTTCTTCCTTGATTCATCACATAGTTGACTTGCTCTAAAGTTTATGGATTTAAAGAATCCATTTAAAGAATCCAACATGCACTCTCCAATTCCATGTTGTCCATTACACCTTGTTCACATGCTTTGCCACAATAGAATTAACAGAGTTAGTAGCAACAAAATCCAACTTCCTTACCATATTATCCACTTTGGCATTGAGTGCGAATAAATGGCATCATCTCATAAACTCCTGCAGGCTTTCTTCCTTTCAGAAACTGTTTTGATTAATGGCTGTTCGCTTGCCATCTCTTTCTATCAAATCATATGCCTCATCAATTTCCTTTCTTTTAAAAGATCCATCAGCAGCTTGCATCTACAGTAATCTTTTATTGTTAGGAGATAATTGCATTATAAAAAATTTTATACTGTAACCACTTGGGTAAGCTATGATGTGGGCACTTCCTCAATAGGTCCTTAAATCTCTCCCAAGCTTCATACAAATTCCTCAATAGGTCCTTAAATCTCTCCCAAGCTTCATACAAACTCTCTTGATCATGGTGGGCAAAAGTCATTATCTCATTGCAAAGCTTTGTGGTCTTTGAAGACGGAAAGAATTTTGCTAAAAATTTCTAGGCTAGTTCCTCCCATGTAGTAAAACTTCCAGCAGGGCATGATTCTAACCAAGACCGTGCCTTATCCCTTAGAGTGAAAGGAAACAACCTCAATTTTATGGAAGCCTCAGAAACTCCGTTTTGCTTGAATGTATCGCAAATCTCCAGGAAATTTGTGATATCGGCATTAGGATCTTCACTTGGCAGACCTCCATATTGAATTGAGGTGGAAAGCATTTGAATAATTGTAGGTTTGATCTCAAAATTGTTAGCTTCCACCCTAGGCCTAGTTATACTTGGAATGACCCCATTCAGAGAAGGAGTTTTGTAGTCTCGTATGGTGCAAACAGGAAGTTGAGGTCTTCTATTATTATTATTATTATTATTGGGCCCTAGTGGCACAATCTGATGTTCTCCTTCTAGAGGATTGTTCCCTATGTCTAAATCATCATCCATATTTGCTTGTTGCTCTTGTTCTCTCCTTTGTACTCTCCTAGCAGCATTGTTTCTGCGACAAGTCTTTTTAATTTTTGGATCAAAGTTTAAGGGCTCAGTTCTACCGGATCTTCTTTGCATAAACACTTGAAATATTCTTCTAGAAAAAATAAAAATGATAATAAAATAAATGCCTAAATTAATAATAAGGTAATTAATATTGATATTGGTAATGCCTATCCTGGCAACGGCACCAAAAACTTGACAGGAATTTTCGTAAGTGTACGAAATCGCGATAAGTAGTAAGAATGAGTAGAGTATTGTCCCACAAGGATTGTATACCAAGTACCAAAATTGTGTTAACTTACTATTATTTAGACGATAATAAGGAGAATTATTTTAACGAAAAATCTAATTAAGTAAAAGAGAAATAAAAGAAATCAAGCAAGACAATTTGATGAAAAGAAACTAAGGATTAAAAATTCCTAGGGATTTTGATTTCACTTAATTCTATCCAATTTATTTTATTAGTTTGATAATCAGTTTAATTGTTCAAGTAGGGGAAGCAACCCTAAAATCACTAACAAGCTCTCCCGATGTATTGTGAGCTATTTTAACCCAGACTAATTACCTATCTTCCAATAGTGCAATCAAATAGTGCAATCAAACATGAATTAAATCATTAAGTTTTATGGTTTGTTTATGAATTCATAATCTAAGGTCATTAACTTATGAAAACCCCCCATAAATCAAACCATGTAGCTTCCGCATCAAGTTATTATTCCCATGTAATTTATTATCTTTTTCATATCAAAAACCCTTCTCCCAATAGTGATTAATGAATCAAATCAATCTAGGGGAAAAAACTCCACTTGGAAGCATTAAGTTCAATAATAAATTATACTATGAATAAAGAAAAGCAAATCTAATATTATAATTGGAATCGAAATTAAGTTACATCAAATCCCTAGTATGAGAGTTTAGTTCGACATATTAATTAAATAAAACTCAATTGAATTTGTAAATAATCCCATAAAAAATAACAAACAAAAACAAACAAAGGAGAGTAGAATAAAGAAAATAGTCGACGCATAGCTTGAAGGGCTTCCTTAATCTTCACCCACCAATCTTCAAGCACTTAAGTCGCTTCCTTGAATCTTCACACCAATCTTCAGCACTTAAAGTCTTGAAGAGAGAAAACTATGTAGGAATTAATAGAATAAAAGATGGAGTATGGAAAAATCCCACCCCCCAATCATGACTAGTCTCTCTCTTTTTATAGACTTTCTGAATATATCTTCGTGATCCTTTAGGAAAGTAGATCTCCTATTGAGTAAGAAATCTCCTTCAGGTGGAAAAAACTATTTAGGCTTTGTATTACTCCCCAATTATGACTCTCTCAGCGTCTAAATAGGATTTACTTTATTGGTTCGTCAGAAAAGCGTCTCATACGAGTCCATGCAAGTGGCATGGGCTAGTACTAACGTTCTCGGCCCAAGGTAAAGTCTGGTCTTTGGCATGAGCATGCTGTCTAGCACGGTTTGGGCATGCTAGCCTTTGAGTTCCTAAGGTGGATGCAGCACGGGCCGTGCTTGGATGAGCATGCTCAAGGATCAACAACTACTTGCGGCACGGGCGTGCTCTTTGGCATAGCTTGGGCGTGCTAGGGTCTAGGAACTTCAAGATAACTACAATGCGGGCCATGCTGGAGTGAGCATGCTCAAGAATTGACAACCTCTTATAGCACATGCTTGCTCTATGGCACAGCTTGGGTGTGGTAGGTTCTGAGTCTCTGTTCAATTCAACATAGCACGGGGATGCTATATGACACACCTAGGACGTGCTAGATTCTGAACCAAGGAACACTTTTCTTTATTTTTTGTTGGTTTCCTATAGAAATGCTGCAAAATTCCCTAAGATTAAGTGAAATGTGATTCAAGGAAGTTTTAAACAAAAATATAAATAAAACTAAATAAAAACTAATTAAATTAATAAAAATACTAAAAAAATCCTAATAAAACTATATTAAAAATACTATAAAAATAACACTTATCAATACCCAACAATAGAACTTGGCAATTTAGAAATGATAAACTAGGCCCATTTGATTCATCGATTCATATGAGCTCATAGCGGTTGTTGATAGTTGGTGACTAATATCAATTAACTAATTAGGGCGCGAGACAACTCTCTCGTGTTTAGTAATATTTAAGAGCAATTACAATTAAAATATAAAATGATCATTAAGGGTTTAATTATTTATATATATTATCATGTATAATTTATAGATATGTGTGTGTATAATGTGTGTGATATTATATAGCTATATTATTATTATATATCATATATATATATATTAAATTGAATATATTATTTTTTATTATAATGTATTACTATAAAATTAAAAATATTATATTATATAAATAAAAATATTAATTACAATTTTAAAATAATATTTAAGAAAAATTTTATTTTTAATAAAATGATTATAAAAACATTAATTTAAAAAATTTTATTAAGAATTATTTTTATGATATTAATAAAGTCCGAAATAGTGTAAATACGAATCAACAGCTAATTTGGACTTCTAACACCTATCAACTGCTAATTTTGACTTCTAGCACTTATCAGCTGCTGATTAAAAAGCTTATCAAACATTTACAACATAACTATTGGGTATGAAATAGCTATCAGCTGCATGAATAAGTTTACCAAACGCCCTTTTAGTACATAAAAGCACTTTATAACAGGTCTAAGAGGCACGTGCCTCTTTTTGCAAGCATATAGGAGGCAGTTGCTCTCTATGGCCTTCAAAGGAGGCAATCGCTCCCTCTAGAGAGGGTGACTGTCCTCTATGGTCCCTAAAGGAGGCAACCACCTCCTCCCTTACCCATCCTCCCCGAAGAGGACAACTGTCATAATTTATTTGTTCCGCGACTCCTTTCCCTACTTTCACCTAAATGAGAAGTTTTCCTCTCTTGTTTTCCTAATTGGAGGGTTTTCTTTCATCATAAACTTGCTATATAGTAGTCTTTGTTAAACACAGATTTCATTAATAAACCAATTTCTAGTTTAGGGATTAATAAATAATAATTTGTATCTTCACCTTTTTACAAAGAGGTATAACACCTCAATTTTTATATCGTAATACCATATTATTATAACATAATGCTTCTCTACTCTTCTCAATAAACAATGAATGGTATAATCTACTAATAAATTAATATATAATTATAAGATATACCTTATAAGTGGTACAAAAAAAGAATATATAGTTCTAACATACAAACCTAAGCTTAAAATAAATTTGTAATTGACCTATTCTCATATTTTTGGTACTATATGTAGTTACATAAAATATTTTTGAATGAAATAATTGGCTTAAAAACTAGATATCTAGAGTTTTCAACTGGTATATGGATCATCAAAATCCCATAAGAAATGAGGTTTGTGGAACTTTTGCAAATTGAGGTCAGAAAGTTGTCAAAAGTGATGAGTTAATATACAGGTAGGGATTGCCACAATTTTGGAACTACCAATTCCGATTCCTAAAAATGTGGAACTGTGAACCCCTCCCCCAAAAATAGGCATATAATGAATATGACTAAGGGCAGAAATGCACGTGAATGTGTGAGTCGCCACCTTGTTTAATTATCCACCGTGTTAATTATTTTTAGGGTTAACCGCGTAGGAAAAAACCGAAAAGTTGACTCCAATCTGAATAACCTAATAACAGATTAATCTATGCAATGTAAGGCAAAGTTTGCGGAAACGACCGAGGTGGATCCTCCGAGACCAATCGCATGTGAGTGACTAAAACGCAATGAATGAGAGTCGTTGCAAGGTAAAGATGTAATCGTGGAGCCAAGAAATGTGTTAAGGATTTCAGACTTGGCCGTGCGGTTAAATCCGCCAAAACGTGCCTACGTACTTTCCTTTTGAATGGAAGACAAATCGCCGCCGTAGTCGAGTAGGCTTTTTTAAAGCGGCTTTGAATGGACTTAATGCATGATGTGGGTAGTCTTGTGCATTTGTTTAGGCATTTGCCAAAGATGATTACTTTCGGTTTTGGCATTTGGGAGGCGCGAAAAGAGGCGTTGATGCGAATTTTGCCGAAAAAGATGTTGGGCTTTTGGCGCAAAAATTAGTCTTTGGGGCGTTTGCTGCCAAACAGGGTTGATTTAAGGCAGTTTATGCCGAAGAGTGTGGAATTGGCTTTGTGTGCCAAAGAGTGTGAGTTTGGCTTTGTTGCCACAAATATCGAGTTTAAGGCTTGTTAGCCAAAAGATTGATAATTCCAGGCGTTGCCATAAGCGTCGATTAACGATTTGTTCGCTAAAAAAATGGCTAATCTATTTATAGGAATTTGTGTTGCAAGTGATCATTGGAATTGCAATATAGACAATTTATTGCCAAAAAGAAACGTGTAATTAAGGCCTATTTAGCACAATTAATGATTAATCTGGACTGAAGTTCCGGACTGTTCGAAATAAAAAGCGATTATACTGAGTCATTAATTGCCCAGATATTTAGCCAATACTGTCGGATTAGGCTTTAACACCAACGATTATTAATTAAATGGGCATTAAGCTAATCAGATTAATGAGCAGTTATTTTGCCAATTGATGACGGAAGGGATTAGCGAGCAGTTAATCTAGAAAGGAGGTAAGTGAGAGAAATAAGCACAAAATCCTGAAATAAATAGACAGGGTTCATTATACCTGATTTAATCCGGCGCCAGCTCTTAGCTCCATCGTGAAATCCCGAGATAAGCGTCCTGCGTGGGAGAGTTAATTAGAAATTAATTTAAATTAAGAGTGACCAAAGAAATCAAACAGAGAATTAAAACTAGGACAGATGCAGAAAAGCAAAAGAACGCGCAAGGAGCGTGAGGCGAGAAGAGTAGCGGCTGTCAATCACAGACTGGCATTGAGTAAAAAAGTCGCATCGGGGTCTAATTTATATAGGGAAAACTTGGCTAGAGGCGGGGCGTCCGCCGCCCATGGGACTGCGGGCGTACTGCCGTGGAGGCGGGCGCTCCCCGTGGAACGGCGGCTGCTGCCCGGATACCGTTCTATCTGTCGCTCTCGCTGAGTTTTCATCCAACGGCTTTTTCGGGGTCCTTTATCCTCCGAAAAATTCTGGGACCCACGTTCCGCAATCCTCGTGAATTTCCGGACGGTTTCAAGTCCATATTGCATAAGCTTCGGAACTTTGCGAATTAGCCCCGGTACGACCGGACGTTTGCCAGGTCCGAGACAAAACAGGCCTTTTTGAGGCCTCAGAATTTGAGCTATCACAGGAAACTGGAGGAACTCGAAATAAGAAAAGTCAAATTTCGGTTCCATTACTCCGGGTCGTCCTTCAAGGTGAATTTCCAAAAGTGGGCTGAAGAATGGAAGTGTCCGAGATTCCCGACCAAAGTGCGCTTTTGATTTATAACCAATGGAATCTCATAGGAATTTGCTTTTTGATGGAGAAGAGGAAGCTCCTGCTTAGCCTAAGGAGTGCCCAGGCCTCCAAGGAGAGATAAAGCAGCAGTGACCAATCTACGCACCGAGAATGGTAATAGTATAACTATGTGGTCCTGATCCGTCGCGAATTCCCAGTTCAGCCGATCACCGCAATACTCTCCTCCTAGTATTAAATCATATGATCCACTATCTCGATCAGAGGGCAGAGAAGTTTGGCATTTCAATTCCCTTAAGCAGTTCTGCATACTTTGAGGGGGCAAAATGAGGACTAAATCGTAAGTCCTTCCAATCTTAATGGGCCAGTTGCAATCAAGGCCCTGGAAGTTCTGGAAGGTTATGTGAGTCCGCAACAGGAATTCTGAATGAGGGGAGCGAATTCTTTGTACGAATGGTCGTCGATTGTTTTGCTGGAGGGTATTGGTTGAGCATTAGCGAAGCCTTGCTCTCGTATCTGTCGTGGAAGAACGAGGAGGAAAGTTACTCTCGGTGCCGCCTTGGCTTGGGTCTATCTCACCCCACCGTGGTGAATTGTCAACCTCTAATATAGGTACTATTGGGTTGAAGATGACAGATCGTCATCCCTGACTCTTCTTTTAAGCGATTGTCGTAGTGAATAAGTTGTTGAATTTTATAGGGTGTTTTAAAAAGTTTTAGTTAAATTTAGTAACCGTTTTAACTTATTACTGTTGATTTGTAAATCACTTAAAGGAAATTTCAAGAAGTTCCTTAACTTAAATCGGCTTGGTCTTAAGAGAAAATTGTAGGAATTGGCGCAGAGAAGGACTTTAAGACATAGCGCAACTTAGCTTCTAGCACGCCGAACGGCCGTGCAAAAGGCACAACCGTGCCAAAGCCAAGAAACCAAGAGGAGAGACAGAAAAGCACGCCAGGGTGTGTCAAAAGGCAGCGGTGCCGTGCACAATGACAAGGGCGTGTCAATCGTAGCACCCCTAGGCAATCCTATAGCAACTCCAGAATAAAGCGACGCCGCGGCCTTGCTTGGTAGGCAAAGCTCGTGCCTGCAGTGGCCTCACTAGCCCGTTTCTACCCTACACACGCCCCGTGCGTCACTAGCGCAGGACTTCCAGACTGAAAGCAACACCGCAGTCCCAGTGCATGGAAGCACGCGCCGTGCTATGCAGGCGGAACCAGCTGGTGAATTTAATACGCAAATCAACTTTTTCTCACATGGGGTCGATCTCAGGGAGTTTCCTGAAAATAGCACTTACCGAACAAGACCTTGGACCTATTCTGGAGAAAAGGGAGTCCAATCAAAAGAAAACAAATGCCTAAACTAGTCAGAGTTTCTCTATTAAAGGAATTGCAGTAAATAAGGATTTCTATTTCCTCAAAGGAGTCAGGACTGCCCTTCAGGGAGCCTATATAAAGAGAGAACCTTCCTTCCATAAACAGGGGATCTCCGTTGTTTATGCAATTTCTTACATGAAATCCTCTTCTCTCAAAGATTTCAAGCATTCATAATAATTGTGCCCACAGATTCAAGAATCCATCAAATAGGTTGTGATAACAGTTTTATTCTAAGACTCTTCACTGCTGTTTCTTTCTTTATTTGACTGTCTTAAAATATGAGATGATAGCAATGTATGATGTGAGTTTTAATTGCTATTACTGTATGTCTAGCAAACTCTTTAAACTAGGGATTTGGATCGTAGTTTATAAAGTTCGATCCAGTTATAAATATTTAGATGATTTTCTTTGTTTCTTGTTGATAGATTGTATTATGTGTGCTTAGGCTTCCAAGGCAGATATTCATTCCCCTGTGATTGAACATTATTTAATAATCACTTCCGGTAGAGGAGGGTTATTTGATTATCGAAAAAGATAATGAAATTTTACTTGAAATAATAACTTGACTGCGGATAGCGTATTAATTGGTTTGACTCAAGGGGTGGGTGTTCTAAAAATAAGATTATATGAAAGGTAATTAACGTTGTGAGACTCACACAAGACTAACCACATAGAACCTAATGATCTGATTATTTGTTAATTTCAGCTATTAAAAGAATACGGTATTTAAAGCTGGAATTTATGAATACGCTAAACAATAAATCGGGAGAGCTTGTTTACAGTTACTTTAGGGTGTTCGCCAACTGAAAAAGCAATAAAGTTGAATTTGAATGAAGCCTAATAAGATGAAGCTGATAGGAAATGTAAGTGAAATCAAATTCCCGTATGAGTAGCTAATCCTGCTGGAGTTCCTTTCATCCTGAATTTTGTGTTTGAATCTCTTCTAATTTTACTTAAATTTTATTACCGATTTAGCAGCGAATCCTTGATCGCTATCTGATAATATTAATAGTTAAACATAAAGTTTGGTAATTGAAAACAATTCCTGTGGAATACAACTCTCTTACTCCTATATAGCTTGTTGCATTTCGTACACTGCTGAAAAAAACGCTGTTCAGAGTTTTGTGCCGTTGCTGGGTGATGGCGATCAATACAATGACGTAATACCGGCTATTAATTAGACACGCTTTATAATTGTCTTAGGTACTGCCAGAGGTTGTTTTTATCAAAGGAAGATGAAGGGAGGACTGAAACCTCTAATCTTGATCCGGTACATCGAACGAACTGTCTTCAAAGCTCAATGACGCTGTGCAGATCATGAAAAACGACAAAAAATAATCTCGATACAACAAGTCAGCACTTGGCCAACGAAAATTGAAACGAAAACAGTATGTCGGGCCACACTTCAACATCGGCCGTACTCTTAAGTGGATTCAACAACCGCTAATCTGAATGGACACCTCAGTTACTGGACTAGAAACCTAGGTAGTAGCTAATGACTATGTTGAGAGTAAACCCGCCAATATGCCAAGTATCTCTCTGTACCTCGATCGCAATAGTGGGGGTTGGCTGTGTGAAGATCCTATAGCGCACATCAACCGAATTTTCTGGAACATGTGAGAAACTGTCAAGACTAGACAATGGTGTTTCTGAAGAATGCAATCGAATTGAAGACTTTTGTCCATTTCTACGTGTCTTTAGGGATAATAAAGCGTAGATCGATGGTTACAGATGTGTCCCGCTGGGAAGTTTGTACAAACATGGGATGAATTAGCTCGAAAAATTTTCTTAGCTAAATTCTTTGCCAATCCGTCAAAAACACCAAGTGCGACAATGAGATAAAACATTGTGCCTCATCAGTTGATCAAAGGAGGAGCTGTGATAACTTGGAAATGATTCAAAGACATGTTAAGAAAGAGGTCCTGCACTAGTTCACAGGGTTGCCCAAGTGCGGTTCACAGGTACATAACCTCTAAAATGCATATCTCCTAACAGCAAATATACTTTAGAGCATGCGCATGGTGGTCCTTTTGAAAAGAGAGAATTGAATGTAGGCGATAAGTTGAATAGAGAGAGCAAGCAAAAGCCATTACCAAAACAAACTCGAAGAAGAAGAACCACAGGAGTCTATGGAAATTAAGACGCCAAATTACAGCAATTAATTGCCAAAAGTGTAGGATAACATGAAGGTAAATTGGGATATAACTACTAACGGCTGTAAACCCTGGGTTATTTGCAATAATTTGATAGGTGAGATGGAATCCCAACATGGAATTGGAATGCATCAATGGACTCTTTAAAATGCCGAGCAAACTTGGAGCAAGTGAAGCTAGTTGTATCGATATCAATGGTTGAAGAAAGAATTACCCCTATTCAAAAGTTGCATATTGAATAACAAGTAAGGGAATTCGATCCTATTATCTATCCTATTACCTAACAAGTCCTTTGAGATCACCACTAGGGTCACCTGTCCAGAAAAGAAATCGCATGATGGACCTCCTCACTGTCTTCTTTTCCATAATCAAGCATGGAATTCATGAAATGAAGTGACCAAGGAAGCACCATAAAATCCCAGCAGGCTGCATAAGAAATTTGGAAATCACAGGCAAGTTTGCAATCATGATGGCAAATCTCGAGCCAAGGTAGACGTTACGTAGCCAATACTGGAAAGAGATCCAAAGAGAAAAGTGCGCAACGGCTATCAACCTTTAGGTAGGTGGCAAACAGATTGAGAAGAACCACATAAGGCAAGAAGAAATGAAGAAAAGGAGCAATGCAAAAGTGCCTATCATTGGACTAGAGGAACCAAGATTGAAAGGTAAACCCTATTTTCCCCTGTTCTCCCACTGTTCCACATTAAGATTAAAGAAAGCAACAATGAAAAGAGTTCCGTCAAATTTTCTGGATGGTGTTAAAAACTTCAAAATCAATATCCCGTTTTGTGCTGAAGCTCTTGCTCAATGATGGCCCCGTAGCCTGCGAAATTCCTAAAGAGAAATCCTGAGCAAGAACGAAAAATTGAAATGATCGAAAGAAAACTGTATATGTTAACCGCAGGAGTGCAGGCAATTATCCAAAACATAACAGCGATCCAAATTTAAGAAAATCGCAGATTTTTCTGATCCCTGTGTCAACCTGGGTAAAAGCTGACTTGAAAAGGCTTTTGGCAGGATTTAGGTGCTGAGCATTAATCTTATGTCTATGAAGTTTAAGAATGTTAGTGATGGAGAGCTCAAAACCAAACAAGGAAGTCCTTCTGCAATATCGAAGAGTCGTTTTTTTTCAATTTATAATAGGTCTAAGAGGATTGAATGAGAGAGGCGTGCTTGTTTAAACGGTAGGTTTATGCATTTCATGCGTTCCTGTTGGATTTTTGTTATCTTTGACATTGTGTAAGACCGGGAAGGAGATCATTCTAAAGTTCTGGTAATGCCCTTCTTGTGCAATGCAAGAGCATTAATTGAGTTCATACGAAGGTAAGTTTGACTCACGAGGTTGAGCAGGAAGAGATTGTATTTGATGTACTGTAAATCTTTGCAAACTCCTATGGATTAGGAAGACTGGTTTTAGAATGAGGTTGCAGAATGTGTGGATAAGCAACTTGCATTTGATAAATAAATAATTAACCAAGCACCCTGGAATTTTTATATTAAGGATGTAAAAGGGAACTTTCCTCTAATTCATAATCTGAAAACACTTCCACCATTTAAAACATGCATTCTGTCTTAGGTAAACCATTCTTCCTGTTAGTATTTCTTCTCAACTTAACGCTTGACCAGAAGGAAAGGTTGTTTGCAGGGTTTAGTTCGTTAGCACAAAAAAGCATAGGGGGCTATGCCTGACTACAAGGAATACCCATATGTGTGCAGCATAAAGTATCCTATGGAAGAACAACCACAACCTTGCATGCGAGCATTCAAGGCGATTGTAACCCGCGAAAAAAAAAACATAATGAGTAGTCAGGTCTGGAATATAAACTCTTGAGATGCCAGCATAATGTCATTAATCCAATTTTCAGACAGAATTGGGTAAGTATCCGTCCAAGTTGTGCCCAAAGAAGGAGGTATGACTGTTATTTCAATGACAAAATAAATGAATAAGTCCCCATACAAGAACAGGTGCACAGTGGCTGTGGTGTGATAGATTACCATGAAACTAAATGAAAGCGAAGCACAAAGATCAAGCTTTCCCATTCCGCTTTATTGATCAAAATTGCTTGGAAAGGGCTTGCAGGTTATCCCTTTTAATTGTTCTTAAGATGGCTAGTTCATGATATCTTCTCAAATAGCCTATTCGCGCCCTGAAGACCCAAGAGAAATACTACTGTTGCACTTGGTCCTTATGCACTTTTTGCACTAGTAGGAGAATGCCTTTTGGGCCTATGCAATGTGCCCCTACAATCTTTCAAAGGTGCATGAATCATCTGTTTGCGGATATGGTGGAGAAATTAATTGAGATATTAGGATGAGCTGTTCGTGTTTGGTTCTTCCTTGCGATGCATGCCTTCATAATTAGTCTTTAGTAAAATCATGCGGATGTGAAGAATCTAGACCTCGGTGTTAAAGTTGGGAAAATGCTTCTACTTCGATGGTTGAGGTAAGGTATTGGTCTTAGGGCACTTAAAAATGTCTCTATAAAAAGGGATTGAAGTTAGACAAGTGCAAAAATTGAGGTAATTTGATAAAACTACCTCCTCGCAAAAACATGAGAAGTATATAGAAGTTTCTTGGCATGCAGGATTTTACAGGAGATTCATAAAGGGATTTCTTCATAAAATCGATTAACTCTTTGCAATCTATAGTTAAAGATGTTCCTTTTGATTTTGACAAGGAGTGTAGATGCTTTTGATATCAGTTGAATGAAGGAGTTAATCCAGCCCGACAATCACGTACAAATCCAGATTGGACTTTACGCCTTGTGAACGAAGGTGTGATGCTAGTGCTCATGGCTGTGTAAGGACTGTTCTTGACAAAGAAAAGAAAGGAAGTTGCATGTTATTTTATTATGCAAGTCGCAACTGAATGATCGCGCAATTAAACTATGCAACTACGGAAAAAAATGTGTGGCTATTGTTTTTTGCTTTTTGAACAAATCAGGGCATACCTTAATTTGGGGAAGCGTAATACAATAGTCTACACAAGGATCACCCCGCCATCAAAATACTTGCTGAAAAGAAAGATGCAAACCGAGTACTGCTTCGTTGGTTACTTGTAATGCAAGAATTTAAACCTAGGAAATGTCGCGGACAAAAAGGGGGACGAGAACCTCGTCGCCGACTCACTTTCCGATGGCGATTGGGGTAGGAAGATACTAACGAGCTACAAATCATGAACTAAGCTGCCCCTTGAACAGACTTCTTCTAGTAGCAAAGTTACTGCAAGATACCCTGGTACGCTGACCATAGTTAATTATCTTTTCAAAATTTCCTCCCTCCAATTTTCTTACCATACAAAGGAAAAAAATTTTCAATGATAGTAAAATTCTAACGATTTGGGAGGAGCCCCTTTTGTGTTCAAGGTATTGGCATCAGTGAGCAGCGTTTTCAGAAGGTGTATTACCGAAAACTTGAAAAAGAAAGTGTTCTTTAAATCGCCATTCAAATGAATGTGGGAGCACTTTGGCAGCCAAGCACAAACAAGCTGCGCGGGATACGTAGAAAGTGGTTTTGATTGCGGCCGTAAGATCTCTTTGTAAAGTGCTAAATAATGTATTTGTCTATAGGATCGTTGTAAAGTTAGGGTAACATGTGCGAAAAGACACAGAATGT
>NW_023591059.1:0-24927 GCF_014843425.1 Jatropha curcas | reverse complement strand
CTCTCCTAAAAAAACCCATGTTAAAGCCTTAAACACATAGAGGAACAAAATAACGCTTCTTATAACACTTACCTAAATTCCACTCATTAATGGGCAGCTCAAAAAACAAGGATGAAGCTTCACTGGTAAAATTTCCACACCATTACCGTCTAACTCCCCTGTTCAGCATAAACTTCTTCAACTTTATTCCAATACCACGCTGCGCCCTGTTTTCTTCAACCATTACCAGTCCTCCCACTCAACCATGAAGGAAAATACATCTAGTCTCATTAGCAACACACCACACCATTCTCATACAAAGAAAATGGTAAGGACAAAAGAGATACTTCAAAACCTTTATCCAAAAAGCTTTGAGCTCTCTTTTACACTTCTTATTTTCTTACACTTTGAAACTCACGTTTCACCTATAAATAAGAAATTCCTTATGAATTTTAAAATAATAGCCACCAAGTTGATTTCAATTATGATACTTCAAGAAGGTTTACTTACCTGAGATAGAAATGAAAGAAATTGAAGTTAAGGCCTTAATCAGCCATATATTGAACAGGAAGGTGGAAGAGGAAAGGAACAGTAGAAAATAAAAAGATGAAGATAAAAGATGAAAAAATGGGAAGTGAAGTTGATAATCACGGAGTAGGGCCATCAAAAATCAAAGGATTTATTGTAAAACTTCCTAACTTGGTACCTCACATTAGCAAAAGGCTATCACTTAATACCAAAAGCCTGATCTCTTTAATTGCAAAATATAATTCCTCACCCATATGCTTATGATCTTTTTCTCTCACTCAAGTAACTCCACTTATTAAACCCATTCTACCCCAACATTGGTTTGGTTCAACTCGGACCTCAACTCGAACTACCAACTCCTATGGCTTAAGACTCGACCTCATGGTTAGGATGTCACAGATTTCTCCCCTCCTAAATAAAAACTTCGTCCCCGATAGTTTAACCTGTTACGTGAACAATCTTGTGGATACTGTTCTGTCGCATGGTCCTGTCTTCAGATTCCCAAGTTGCTTCTCTCTGTCTTATGATTCTCTAAAAGAACTTTTTACCAATGCTATTTTCTGGTTTCCGTAATGTCTGTTAATTTCTCTGGCTAAGAATCTGAACTGGTTCTTCTCCATAAGTGAGATCCGGCTCTGAATTTCAATTCTTTCTGCTATGATAACACAGTGCGGATGGGTCTGATCGAACCTCTTTAACATTGACTACGCGTGAAAGACATTATGAATTCGATTCCTAAAGGTTGAAGGTAATGCTAGGCGATAGGCTAATGTTTCTCTACCACGGTCCAACAATTCTCGCCGTTATGGACCATGACCTCTTAGGGCTAAGCTTACCCTTTCGTCCAAAACCTTAGGAATCTTTTTTCCATGGGTGAAACTTTCAGAAATCACCTTATCCATCCGACCCGAGTATTCCATATCCTTTCTCTTTAAAATCAAGCGCATAAGCACTATCTCTTGCTTCCGATCACTTGCTTTCTCTCTCAGCCGTTTTCTGATATTTTCACTTTCTCTTCTGTTTCTCTAACCAAATCTGGACCAAAATCTTCTTCTCACGTCAGTTCTGTCCAACACACAGGTGTTTTTTTTCCCCTTATTTATGTTTTAGGGTCTACCATAACCAATGCTTCATAGGGTCCACTCTATGCTGATTGGTAGCTGTGTTGTAGGCAAACTCCCTATGAGATGGGTACCAGATTTGTCCCAACTGCCTTCAAATTCTATGACCACATTGATCTCATCATGTCTTCTAGAATTTGAATGACTCTCTCCTTGATTTTGGCCATTGTTTGCAGGATGAAACTGGCAGTTGCTGAAATGCAATTTCGTTCTAAGCTTCCTGCAGTTTACCCCAAAATTTCGATGTAAACCTTGGATCACGATCAAAGATATAATGGATGATGGAACCTCCATGTAGTCGGAACTATTTTGCTAACATAAATGTCTGCTAACTTGTCCAGAGAATAGTCACCTAAACTGGCTAAAAGTGTTGCGGCTTAGGTTAATCTGTCCACGATCACCATGTACTGCATCATGCTTCCGCATTGCGTCTGAGGATAATCCAGTTACAAAATCCACTCGTGATCTTGATCCCACTTCCATGTGGCATCTGCTCTATTGGATGAAGTAAATCCCAGCCTGGCAGTTGATGTTTCTGCTTTTACTTGTTGACATGTTAAAACATTTCTCTGTATACAACAGTTTTCGATATCTTTCTTCAGTCCCAAGCCACCCAATAACCTTTCTTCCAAATCTTGATACCATTCTTGGTACTACCTTGCGATGCATTTGTATATCGGTCACTGTTATGAGCGCTTCATGCAGAATCTTCTTTGTCTAAGCTCCCCTATCTGTGGTACAAAGCAAACTCTGTCCTTCATTAGAATAAAAAGGACTCCACTGTTATCCCAATCTGGAATTTCCCACCATGATCTTCCTGTACTCTGCTTTTAACCATAAGTGCTGTCTTGTGCATCTTTACTTCTGTGCTTGTGCAACTTCTGTGAACCCAAGATGCTGTACTTTGCATCTTGCTAGAATAACTCCGCTGCTGTTTGCAACTCCATGCTAATTTCATTGCTCTCAAAGCAAAAACCAATGATTTTCCGGCTTAAGGGCATCACCTACCACGTTAGCTTTGCCTGGATTTGATAATTAATGAGCATAATCATAATAGCCCAGAATAGCCAGAATCTGCATCCACTTCCGTTGTCTTGAATTCAAATCTTTCTGTGTCGGTAAATACTTTAAACTCTGATGATCTGTATAAATGTGACACTTTTCATCGTACAGATAATGCCGCCATACTTTGAATGCTAGAACAATGGCTGCCAATTCTAAATCATGAGTTGGATAATTCAATTCATGTGGCTTCAATTGTCTGGAGACATAAGCTACCACTTTTCTGTCTTGTATAAGTACACATCCTAACCCAGTATGAGAGGTATCACTGTAAATCTCAAAGTCTTTACCTGACACTGGCTGAGTCAACACGGGTGCTTCAGTCAACTTTTTCTTCAAAGTGTCAAAACTCTGCTGACACTTATCATCCCATTGGAATACAACTGCTTTCTTCAATAATCTTTTCAATAAATCTTGTTAAAGGTAATGCCAATGATGGAGAAATCCCTTTACGAACCTTTCGTAATAAGCCGGCTTAAACCCGGGAAAACTCTTCGAACTTCTGTGACATTTCTGGGTGTCTCCAATCAAACAATAGCTTCAATCTTATGAGGATTCCACTCTGATACCTCCGATGACACCACATGTCCTAAGGCAAAGAAAACTTCTTCTAGCCAAAAACTCAACACTTACTGAGCTTGGCATACAGCTGGTTTATCCCTCAGTTCCTGGAGTTACAATCCGCAAATGTTTAATTCATGTTCAAACCCCTCGTCTCTGGAGTAGACCAAAATGTCATCTTATAAAACACCACACAAACTGATTCCAGATATTGAATGAAACACGCGGCTTCATGAGATCCAATGAAAACCGCTGGTGCCATTTGCTGAGACCGAATGGCACTTGACTAAAAAATTCATAAGTGAACCATATCAAAAATTCATAATGACCATATCGGGTCCTGAATGCAGTCTTAGAGATATCTTCTTCCTTTATCCGCAATTGATGGTATCCCGACCTGAGGTCGATCTTTGAAAACATGCCTGCACCCTTTAGCTGATTAAACAAATCATCGATTCAAGGCAATGGATACTTATTCTTGATTGTCAGTTTGTTCAGTTATCTATAGTCAATGCACAATCTGAGTGATCCATCTTTCTTCTTTACAAGTAACACCAGTGCTCCCCAAGGTGATACACTGGGTCTGATAAAGCCTTTGTCCTATAACTCCTACAGCTGAATCTTCAACTCTTTTAGTTCTGCTGGTGCCATTCTGTAAGGTGCAATTGATACTGGTGCTGCTCCAGGATAAACATCTATGGTAAAATCTATTGGTAAACTCCAACTTCCCTTCCTCGGTGGTAACCCTACGCGTCAAACTCTTCTGGAAATACATATGATAATCACCACACTGTTGTTATGTCTGTGCATTTCTGACTAGTTCTTTCTCTGCTTGTAATGCACACATACCAAGTATGCTTCACCAACCTTCTGATATTAAATCTCTAATTTGCTGCCATGGCTGTATAATCCACATTACCTAGAAAACTTCCGCGCGCTTTCCCGACTAACTGTAAATCTTCTTCCCCTGCTGTTGCTAGCTATAATGTCCACCCCATTTTCTTTGCACAAGTCAACTGATAGCTCCTGCATGGTCTGGATAGGCCAATCTATACCCAGAAATAAACATGAAATTCTCTAAATGGAACTCATCAGATCTACCTGGAAAACCTCTTTTCCATGAATAACAATTTGGACACTTCCTTCGACCCACTGTATGGTTTTTACTACAATCTCCTAATGGATTGTAACCAAAACACATCCCTGCGACTCACATATGCAAAACTTGCTAACCCTTTAACCCCAAGGTTTAGGTTACACTAAATGTGATGAATGGAAGATTGAGCCAGGATCAATTATCAGCCACCATAAACCTTATATGATCAACATAAGGAAAAACTCACCAAAACTATTACATTCTGGAGCCTTCCTCATCTTCTTCTGGCTCATTATAGGCATAGACCCTGCTGGACCTCTTGTATCAGGTCTGTTCCATAGTCTCTGGACTGCTGTCTCTTTGCCCTCCGGAGCTCTCACCTCTACCTCTGGCCTACTAATGAAACTGGTGTAGGAACTTTTGCCCTCTTCAGACAATCCTTCTTCAGATGGTCTGATGTCATATCCAAACCTTTACATACCAACCAACATCTCCACCATTGCCGTCTGCCACAATGCTCACAAGGTGGAAAAAGTATACTCGGTTAACTCTGTACCTCTACTGGTGCCTCTCATACCAATTCCTCTCTGAAACCTCGAACTACCACCCGGCAAGAACTACCACAACTGATACCGCGTCGGCGCTTTTTAGCAACCCTAGCTGCGCCTTGGCTAAAGGGGAAGGTCTAGAACTAGCCTGTAAACTACTAGCACCTCTGAATCTCTTGCTCTTTCTGACTGATATACACTGGTGCACTCTTGAGTTTCTGACTGATATGCACTGGGTGCACTCTGAGTTTGGTCTCTCCTCTGCTGAGACAGCTGGCGTCTGGTACGCTGACTGACCTGAATTCGCTCTATCTCCTGAGCTGCCTCTACCAAAGCTGAGAACTCTCTGAATCTGGAAGGTACCACTCCCATCTGAATCTCATCATTCAGGCCTTCCTGAAACTTTTTACACCTTTCGGCCTCTGTAGCCACTATCCCCTTACCGTACCTGCTGAGCCTGGTGAATTCTCTTTCGTATTCTGAAACTGACATTCTGTTCTGCCTCAGGTATAAGAATTCTTTCCTTCTCGCATCTAGGTAAGCCGCCTCTGTGATGAACTTCTTCTTGAATTCATCCAAGAAAAATTGCCATGTATGCTGCTCTGCTGATACCCACTGCTGAACAGTAGTCCACCAGGTATATGCCTCATCTATGAGCAATGATGTGGCACAAACCAACTTGTCCTCTGGTGTACTGGGTACATGTAATTGTTCCAGAAACTCTCGATGTCCCATCTAACCAATACTCAGCTTGCTTTTCCTGGAATTATCATCCTTTGTTGCAACTGAATTTCTTTCGCCCCATATTCCGAAGGCTTTCTCTAGTGGGGCTTTTCCTTTCTCTTTCTAACTAACTATGGTTGGGCTTGAGGTAAATCACCCTCTGCAATCTGTCTAAAAGTATTCTGCAAGTTTGCTTTAACAACACCCTCTTGACCCTTCGGTCTACTGGAGCCTCAACCTCCACTACTCTGGAGCAGTGTGACTCACTCTCACCTTCCTGTGACATCCTCCTAAAAAGGAAACAAACAACTGCTTAGTTTCATCAGGGTAGACATGGCATTTGTACACTTATACTGACTTACTGCAATGCAAGCCCGGGGGAAACTTAAACCTAGGGCTCTGATAAACCAAAATTTGTAACATCCCTTCCCGGTCCCACCCGTAAACCCGAATAAACCGAGTCGAGACGTTACAAACTGTTGACTGTATGCCTGAACATGCTTGAAGTCGATAATGTAATTATTAGAAGTACTTAATAGACTATGCTGATGTAGTATACAAAAAATAATGTAATTTTTTTTTTATTTATTATTTACAAAACATGATACTAGTTTGCACAATGAAATGGGCCAACTGTGTGCCTTGTACATGCCATGAAAAAGACTAGACAAAAAGATATACACATCCACATGAGTAGCTACCCTGAAGACTGAGTCTTCTACAAGCGGCTGAACTGACAGCAGTTGTAATGCCTGGACTCTCTACGGCTCCAATCTCAAAAAACCCTGCGAGTCTGCGAGTTAAACAGGTAACTCGCTGAGCAAATAAAGCTCAGTGGATATCTCAACAAATGAAGAAACAATCAAGCACATACATAGATAGAAATAAGTATGTAAACACATATGGCACATATAAGCACACATGTTATGATACCTTCATTACCTTGATTATCTTTTGTACTGTTTGTAATACTGTATAATTTATGAAGTGTTATGTCAAGATATCTGTATGGCTCCATAAGGTTATAGTGAAACCGAAGTGATAAGAAAAACTGTATGAAACTGGATGAATAATGTATGCTTGGCTGCTATGGCCGATATATAATCATATCCACTCAACGGCCTGTAGCCGGAGTACCAAACTGTATGGGGCGCAGTAGCCGGAGTATCATAAACTGTATGATGTTGCAAGATCTGCTAATTCCTATGTCGGACATAGCCCTTATCTTACATGGTTTCTACCTAACCTCAATGGAGCATAATGTTGTATGTCAATAATATAACACAAACATCATTATTAAATAGTTCATTTAACTCATAATGTTTATTTGATTTCACTCATTTGCGATGCTTGCATGTGTTTTCGAATACATGATTTAATTGTTGTATTGGCTATTAAGGCCATGATTGGAGGGCATATAAGTGAAGCAAAAGGAATACCCAATTGCATTGAAAAGAAGTTCCAAAAGTGCATGAAAAACCACAAATCGTGTAGCGCGCCTTGCAGTCCGCGGAGCGCCGTAACTAGCGACCCCAGATGAGGACAACTGAGTTATCGGGGCACTAAGTCGCGATCTCTCACGGCCGGAGCGCGAGAAGTGGCCAAATGAGAGATAGTGAGTTCCCAGGCCAAATCGCGAGCGCGCCAATTGAAAGCGTCGGCGAGCGCTTACAGGCCAAGGGCAAGTACACGCGAGCGCCGCACTTGAAAGTCGCGAGCGCAGAGAATTCCAAACTGAGAGTCAGAGAGTTGCGGAGCACAAGTCACGGATGGCGCGCACCTTGATAAGGTCGACGAGCTGCAGGCATGTGCCAAATAAGAGTCAGAAGAGTTTCAGGTGAAAAGTCCTGCGAGCTGCGAGAAGGCAAACGCGAGCTCGTATGGCGATCGCTGCAGCGCGCTGTCGCGTTTTTTCAAGCCTGCACCAGTGCCTGTACTCTTTTGGTCATATCTCTCCAAAGTATACCCAACTCCGATTTGAATGATTCCCAGAAAAATACAACTCCAATTTGGATGATTCAAAAACCCATGTAAAGCTAACACATAGAGGAACAAATAACTCTTCTATGAAACTTCCTAATTCCATCACTAAATGAGGACAAAATCAAGATAAAGTTCCTGGAAAAATTCCAGCAAAACCTGTTTCAACAAAAACTCAATATTTACTTCATTTATTCAATACCTCCCCTGTTTTCCCCTGTTCCTCACCATTACCAGTCCTCCCACTCAACATGAAGTAATATATTTCATTAGCAACACACCACACAATTCTCATACAAGGAAAAATGGAAATAACAAGAGATATCAAACCTTTACTCCAAAAGCTTGAGCTCCAACTGTCCTTTTTTTCTACTACCTTTTGAACTCACTTCACCTATAAAATAAGAATTCTTTATGAATTCTAAAATTAATAGCACCAATTGATTCAATTAATTGAACTTCCAGAAGGTTTAACTTTAACTTGGATAGAAGAAAATTGAAGTTAAGGCTTAAACTACCATTAAAATGAAAGGGAACGTGCGAAAGAGGAAAGGAAGAAAATGAAGAAGATGAGATAAAACAAGATTGAAAAATGGGAAAGTTTGAAGTGTAATCACGGGTAGGGCCATCCAAACAATCAAAGGATTTTATGTAAACTTCCTAAGACTGTACCTCAATTAGCAAAAGGCTATCACTAATACCAAGCTTGATCTTTCTAATGCAAATTAAATCCTCACCCATTATTGCTTTTGATCTTTTTCTTCTCCACATCAATAACTCCACTTATAAAACCCATTCTACCCCAACCGAGTTTGGTTCACACTCGACTCAACTCGACTGAACTCAACTTTTGCTAAGACTCGACTCGATTAGGGATGTCACAAGCATGCCCTTCTTTCTTCTCTTTCACTATAGTAACTGTCTCCCACCAAAACATGGCATCTAACCTTAAACTCCAGCAGCTGCAAGGTGAGACGACTTCTTCTCCTCAGAATAGTTATGGCACTCAAAGATTTGTTCAACCTTTCTTTCCCACTCAAGGTATTCTTCAGCATTGTTGTTACCATGGAATTTTGGAATTTTCATCTTGATTGATCCCAAGTCACCATCAACTGTACTAACTTCAGGATTATTGACCTCTTCATCTTCATGAGTTTGGAATCTAATTAGAGTAGTACGTGGATGAGCTCTTGTTGCAGTAGAGCTTTGAGCGGCTTTAATTTCCTGCAACTCCTCTCTCATATCTTGTAGGAAATTGTTGTAGTTTTGAAACTGCCCTTGAATTGATTCCATAAAGAGCTTCAATTGGGGATCTTTGATTTGATTTCCTTCCCCACCAGTTTCTCCAGTCTTGCCTGTACATGATTAGTACTTAAAAAAAAATAGAAATTAAAAAAAAAATAGAAATCACAAAAGAATATGGTAAGTAAAAAAAAACACTCCCTTTCAACGTGTTATTACACTCCTTACCCACTCCTTGCAATTCCTCCAATTGCACTCCTTACCACTCCTTGCAATTCCTCCAATTGTACTTCAGAATTTCCAAGCCAACCAACCAACTCAAAGAACGTTTAGAACACAAGGAAATAAACCTTAAACAAGGAAAAGTAAGCACAATTTCTACAAGAACACTTAAAAAAACGAAATGGACAGTAGCACAAGAACTAGATTATGTACTACTTGATTATATCAGTTTAGAGTGCAGAAACAATCAAACACACTCTAATAATGTAACAGAAGCAAAGAAGGCACAAACAAAGAAAATAAAACTAGAATTTAAAAAGACAAATTCTGGATATAATGTATGAATTTAGTTCACTACAAAGCAAACCAAATATGGAACTAATTTAATTCTACCCAATCAAAGCAAGCAAACAATAAAACCAAAATTTCAGATTTGACACAGAATTATAGTGATAACCAGATTCACTTGATGTCACAAGTTGATTAATTTTAACTCAAAAGTGCATGCTTGTGCAAATAAGTGTAATATAGGCTGTCCTAGCAAAGTGATTAACTTGTCCAGCAATGAGTTTGTATTTTTCTCAAGATAAGACCCCAAATCAAGTCTAAACATGCTGCCCTTCAAATGGGTAAAGGATAGGCTGTCAATTAAGATCCCAAATCAAGTCAAATATTATGTCCTTAATTAAATGTGAGATAGGCTGTCCTAGCAAGAATAATTAACTTTTCCAGCAATGACTTTGAATTTTCTCAAGATAAGATCCCAAATCAAGTCAAGATAAGATCCCAAATCAAGTCAAAATATGCTGCCCTTCAAATGAGTGTAAGATAGGCTATCAATAAATTCCCAAATCAAGTCAAAGTATTCTGTCTAAGCTGTCCAAATTAGAATATTTAGGTAGTCCAGCAATGACTTTTTTTGTGTCTCCCAATTCAATTTAGTAGGTTGTCCAGCAATGACTTTTGTGTCTCCCAATTCAATTTAGGTAGGTAATGGCTTTAACAAGATCTGACTTAACTCTCTTTTTTTTTATTATTATTGATCAACAAGATTCAAGAAGACAAATAAATCTCCAGATTTGGTATTTAATAACTTATAAATTCAGATCTGACTTACCTAATCAATAGATTTTTTTTTAATAAACAAGCAAATAACAAGAAGATCCAAAGAGAAAACTCAGATCCAAGAACATTTAAAGAGAAAATTCCAGATCCAAAAAAGATCTAAAAGAAAAATACAGATCCAAGAAGATCTAAAGAGAAAAAGTCCAGATCCAAGTAGACCTAAAGAGAAAAAGTCCAGATCCAAGGAGATCTAAAGAGAAAACATCCAGATCCAAGTAGATCTAAAGAGAAAATTCCAGATCTAGAATGAAAGCAAGTACTAAGATAACATCAAAGAAATTCCAGCAACTAGAAAACTCAAATTCCTAAACTAAGATCTAAGATAATAGAACTTTACCTTTAAATCTTTGATTTGGGCTCTGATACCAAATTGACAAGAACCCAAAGGAAATGAATTCCTAGAACCCCTAATCGATGTGGATCGGGATCAAAGATTCAAGATTGAATCCCCCCTCTATTGGCACCCCACGTTTATACAGAAACGGAAAAACACCAATAATCGAAGTTAAAGAACAAATAAACGCCATTAATAAGTTTGATTAAGTTTTACCTTAATTCTTTTGATGCAATTAGAGGATAGCAAATTTCTCACAATCACTCTAATTTAGAAGAACATGCAAGAGCATGAACAATTCTGCCCTTAGATTCAAATTATTCCCAAAAAAAATCCAGTTTTACATCTTAAGGAGGCTATTTATATTGCCTCAAACAAACCTAATTACTAAAGAAAGGAGTATCTTAACTTAGGCTTGCCCTAAGGCCCAAAACACCTATGGGCCTAACTTTTTAGTAACAAACCCCCAAAAAAATAAAATCATTTCCAGGCCCAAAATAGAACAACTTTAATATTGGCAGATTTTGCAGCATCATAAAAATCAGGGCCCCACAACAACTGTAAACAAACACTATGGAGCCCATAATCCCTTACATATTAATTAGACCAAAACAAGCAACAAGGGATAAGGACACGTTCCAAGCCCACATCCCTTACTATATTTAGCATGGCTAGGGTGTGCTTACACTAACAAGCACATGTCTTCCAACATTGTAAGAAGCCTAGGTGTGCCTTCAGTTTCCACACAACCACTTGCTTAAATGCCACATCATGAAGCTCTTGTGTAATTTGGGCTTGAACATAATAAAGGATTAATGGCTGCCCCATATCTAACTTTGCTTGACTTCTTGTAATTGCCCACTAGGAAACACTAATAGGATCTCCCATTGTTGTTCTCCTGCTCTTGTAATTGGCCCACTAGGAAACACTAATGGATCTCCCATGTTGTTCTCCTTGCTCCTTTGAGCTCCATGGTTGAGTGATGGCTGATCCATATCACAGTTCATAGTGGATGAGAATTTATATAAGGATATGTTACATTTCATAGGGAGTACAGAACCCACTTGCTAAAAGTTGCATTCTACAAAATCCTAACTTGCCACTTCAAAAGAATGTTAACCTAAAGGAAACAAAAGCTCTAGGCACAATCAGAAAGGATGTTCTGGCTTGTGGCATCGAGTCATTCATCTGAAGCCTTAAAAAATGTATAGGATAAAATGATATTGTTAATTTCGTCCATTCTAGGATCTGTTTCAAATTCTGGGTCAATGTAAAAGAATACCTGTAAACACGATAATAGACTATTCACATAATAGATGATAATGTTAGAGAGTTACACTGTAAGGATGGTGGAGAAAGAAACACTAATTACAGGCATGTCAATCTGCTCCCCAGGAAGAAGTTGCTGTTCCTAAAAGCAAAAGCATTGGATTTTATTGAAGTATACTGCAGCCTGCAAATATTTGCAAACTAATGCTGAAAGGCGTAACATGTAAATGCATTAAATAATGATTACAGATTAAAGTTACTAGGATGAAAATTTTTCACCAATTAAAACTCAAACAGATGAACCTTAAATGATGAGATTAGCTCAAGAATTCAACCAAGTAAAATGGGTAAACATAAGCAACTTTGATAAAAATGACAGTAGAATGTGGTCATAGCTGCTATTGCTCTGACTATAAAAGGAAAAATAGAACCTAAGTCTTCCAACCTCTTAAAACACTTTCAATCTTCCCATTTCATTGCTTCAATCATAATTTTTTTACATATTCATTTCTCTTGTTTTTCTGACAACATAGCAACTTCTTATTGGTTTTCACATTATACCTCCTCTGAATGACTTAATTCTGCAGATAGTGTTTCAATTTGATTTTAGAGAGATACTTTTAACTTTTACCTCCTTACTCTTGTGTTTCTTATTTACAATAAGTTTCTTATTCAGTTCCTTAGCTAATTTGATGCAGAGAAGTTTACTATCAAAAGTTAATTCCAACCTTACTGAAGCCAAACAAACAACCAAGGTACAATGATATGCCGGTACCCAAAAAACAAAAGAACTTTCAGAAGAACAAAGAAGAAGAAATAATATGAATCATTGCATGAGATAAGCAAGTGAAAGTTTTCAAGCTATTGCAAGACTGGATTATTAGTAAGGGGTTGAAGCTCACTTAAGAATATCCAATGGCAACCCACAGAGTTATTCTAAAATTGTTTAAGTTTTGTGAAACAGTTCTAAATGCAATAGCTATTCTTCACATAGACTTTCTATATTTTCAACAAGCTTTGTGAGTGGTTCTAAACTTGATGACTTTCTCTCACAAACGCTTTCTATTCCGCTGTAATAAAATTCTGATTTTTGTTTTTGAAAGTTAAATTTTTAAAAAACCCAATTCACCCCTCTTGGGTTGTGCCATACATAAACGGGACCACAATTATATCTCATAATATGCCCTACTAATTGAGGAACCTCTTTAAATAATGATTGACATTATGACTCTGTCTTGAGCAATTAAATCAATTACCTTTAGTTTCTAAACTTAATGAACATATAAATTTTGATTTTCTAAGTACTAAGTTTTACAGAATTTTGATGGGCAATTTTATGTAAAGGTTGGTTCTGGTGTTTCCATATTCCACCTAAGCATTTTGTATCATTAACAAAATCCATCTACTTCTATGGCGTATCACTATACGGCTCCATCTCAGGTTCAACATTGGCTCAATCAACTTTGTGAGGAACTCAGTGAACGAGACCAAAACAAGCAGATGGTACATACCCTTACTTTGCATTATACGAGGTAATGGCTTTTTCTACCTTACATGGTTATTAACTTTATATGATGATATTTGCCTATTGTAGCTTGCTTTCACTTTCTTCTCACCCATCAAATACCTGCAAATTACCAACAAAATTTTGTCCTCATCAAGAGGTGTCTTGCAGTCTGGTGACTCAGATTCACATAAAAAGTTCGCTTCAAAATCTTGTCCTTTGAGGTATGGGACTGCCAAGATTCAAGAAGATGCATTTAATCTATTTCAAGTTGAATTACGTGAATATTTGGGATCATATGGAACCAAGATTCATGGAAGTCATCACAATAGATGGGGAGTAACAGCTCTCTCTGTATCAGCAAGCAAAATTGTTGTTGCACCTTCTGTAAGTTAGATAACATCTAGTTTTTCATATATCTGGATCTAATGCTTTTTCTAGACTTTGGTGATTTGTGGATTCCCTTGTCAAGTTACGTTCATTGTTATTTGCCTACATTATAGAGAAAAAAAAAAAAAAAACAAATCATGCAAATGGGTTTCCTATCCAAGGAAAAGAAACTGTGCTTGATATATGATTATTGGTTACTTATTGCTTTGTGCCGTTTCTTTTTATTCACAAGATATATATTTCCATAACTAAATCAAATATTATTTGTTGCTTAGTGTTCTTTGCAAAAAACATGGTCCTAGAGCTTAGAAAGTTTTCCTAGGATAGGTACGTTATCTGAAGTTTCAAAATGACAAAAATTTTAGTTATTTTTTGGATACAAGTATTGAAAATTTAATTCATTTGAGTGAAATGGGTTTGGTCTTGATGGAATGTTTCTTTCTGGTAGGGAACATGTTCAATTACGAAATATTTTCAAGGCCAATACCCATCCCGCTCTTCTTCAAAACAAATGCAAGAACTTTCATTCAAGAAGCTACACCAGTATCATCCTCAGGTGATTTTTATTTATGCATTGCCATGTGCATTTCTTTAGAGCCCGTTTGGAGGAACAAGAATAACTAATTCAAATTCTACTAAAGAAATTTGTAAATGAATTTCATAAAATTGAATTATTGAAATATTCATTGACAAATTACCCTCTACTATGAACTCAACTATTTTTACTTTTTTCCTTTTATTTTTTTCTTGAAAATTCCAAACTAGTAATAACTGTCATTTTTTTTAAATCTAGTTTATTACTATGAAACAATAGTTATAGTTTCTTTTGAAATCCAGTAATAGTTTCATAGTAATAACGTTACATATTACTATAAATACGGAGTAGCAACAATTATTTTCAAATACAATTAAAAACAATAGTAACATTTTTAATATTATTTCAGTTTCCAAATTAATTACATAAATCAATAAGACTTTTTACATCAATAAAAATAATTATTATGATGAATAAACTACTTATATAATTAATTAATTAGCGTGGGATATTAGTGTATTTATTATATGAAAATTATTATTTATATTTTAATAAAAAATGACATAAAAATAATTATTTGATGAATAAAACTACTTATATAATTAATTAATTAGCGTGGGATATTTAGTGTATTTATTATATTGAAAATTATTATTATATTTTAATAAAAAATTGACAAGTTATTATATTTGTATATTAATAAATATAATTAGTATTTGTATTATTTTGTTAAATTATTAATGTCAAGGGGTATTATAAAAAATTAAAGATAATTGGGCAGCCGAAAGTCAGGAATAGTTGGTGGAATGAATTTTTAATTTAAAATGACAAGTTATTATATTGTATATAATAAATATAATTAGTATTTGTTATTTATTTTTGTTAAATTATTATGTCAAGGGTATTATAAAAAATAAAGATAATTGGGCAGCGAAAGTCAGGAATAGTTGGGAATGAATTTTAATTTAAAAATTTATTTCAAACATAATTTGATAGAATTCAATTGAATTCTTTATTTTAAATTTAAAAATTTCATAATTTTAAATTTTCATCATTGAATTCTTTATTTTTGTTAATTGATATATATACTTGGTGCACTTTGTTACTTTTCTTATTGCTTGATGAATTATTAATAGGCTTAATTTATTTCGAAAAGATCTTGATGTTTTTATTTTTTCTACTAATATTCTTGCCATACATAAAATAAAATGGTCATTTCTTTTTTTTTCTTCTTATTATATATCTCTGTAATTATATTTTTCTAGATTTTCTAGTATTTTTTTAAAGATTATGAAGTTGTTATTATGCAGGAATATGATTATACGTTGAATCCGAATGAGTTTTTAATTTTAAATATATTTTAATATATTAATGAAAATAAAATGTAAACATTTGCAAGGACTTAAAAAATGAAATTTTAAAATTTAGTAATCATTAATTAATTAATTAATTAACTACAGAGAAATATGAGTGTATTTATTTATATTAGTATTTTTATTAAATTATTATGTCAATAGTATTTTAGGAAATAAAGACAAATGAATTGTCACTTAAGAATTATTCCAAACATATTTTATAGAATCCAATTGAATTTCTTATTTTAAATTGTAGCATACCAAACATGATGAATTCTACTTGGAATTCATTTACAAATGAATTCTACAATCATGATTCATTTGTTCCAAATGGGGTATTAGTTTCCTTTTTTTTTAATTTTCTGATATTCCTGACACAATTTAATGAAGATTTTCATTTCAGGTAGTGAAAACTAATCAACTGACCCAAAAATTGATTTCCCCTGTTTGGATCAACAAGAAAAGGGAAGCACCATATTGACAGATAAGGTCTCAATGAAAGTAGCTTCATTACTTTTTAGCTGAATAAAAATATCTACCATGATTGTGCTTTTAGATAATAATACAAATGATTGTGCTTTTAAAGAAGAATGCTAATCTCATCAACGATATAGATACTGGTTGAACAAAAAACATGTTGGAGAATGTCATATGATTTCCAGAAAGTCAGCTGTAACCTGTAAAAAAACATAAAAACATACTTGCATAGGACTTGGGCACTTCCTTGTGCAGTTGATTTCAATTAGCTAAATCAAAATCTGGAGCCCGTAAACTGCTCCTTATGTGAATTTTTTGGTGTAAAAGTTTGAACCTTTGATGTGTTTTAATTTATCTCATGTTCTGATGTCCGAAATAAATTTTCACATTTGCTAGAATAATTTCAATTCTTACACTTTTTCATTTTACGCTTTATATTTTACATATGATGGAAATGTTTCATCTTTATGATTTAATTCAATTGATTCTTTGAATCGGAGAAAAAAAAAAAATCTATTTTGCACATGCTCTTCCATTAGAAATATTTCATATCAATTGCTGCATATGTAGGTTTTTCGTCAAATCTTTTAAGATTTCATTATTTGAAGAGAGATCTCAAATTGATTTACCGTGTTTGGAGTGAATTTCATTCTTTTATATATATACAAAAGCCAATAATAAGTCATTCGATTAAATTACATTAATGGTCACCTAATTTTACACTTAATTTAATAAGATCATTTAATTATAATTTGTCATTTTTTAGTCATTAAACTTTAATGATAATAAACTTACCAATTATAAACTTTACCGATTTAGGTATCTCTTAAAACTTCATCTACTAAAAAGTCTTGAAATCTAGTCTCGTCCAACCTCTTGAACCTAAGCCTCTCCCAATTAGCAAGAGTCACAATGTCTCTGAATATTGTGACTACTACCAAATTCATGGCACCAAACAGACAAGTGCAAAAGTCTGAGGCATAGAATTCAAGATCTTATTGATGATGGGATTATCCGTCCGTTGAAATCCAAGCTTGACCCTGAATCATCTTAACCTTTAAACCCATATCCAAAGCAGGTAGAGGATGAAGTGGAATTTGACCCAAAAGCTTGATCCAACCAATTCAAACTTGCATACGTTTGGAAACTTTGAGAAAGAGCTTGGTCTTGCTGACAAGCATACTTCCAAGTCTGAGTTTAATCTAGAGTCTGAGTCTAAGTCTGATCCTATAATCTGAATTTAGTTTCAAGTTCAAATTTGAGTTTAGTCTAGTATTCAAGTTTGAGTCCAATTTTTTGCTTTCTTATCTTCTCGAGTCTGTAATTGACCTTCTGAGTCCTTTTCAATAAAAATCTTTTCAATTTTTCATATCTTGCTTTCCCTTTCTCCATTTATTTTGATCTCATTTTAATCTTATTGGAATAAAATCAATCGAAAAAAAAATTAAAAAATATATAAAAGTAAAAAAAATATAAAAAAAAGAGAAGGCAATGAGTTCATTAATCTTGGCATGAAAGAGAAATAAAAAAATTACCTTGCCTTCATCACAGGGAAATGAAGACCTTTCCAAGAAGAAGAAATTTTGAGCATCATCGAGCAACTGCCCTGCTTTGTTAATCAATCAGTATCAATTTTCAAAGAATGAGGCGCCGCCTTTTGGCAAAATAGAGTTCAAGTACCCTCAATTTATATTTTTGTAATAATATTGTATCTTGTTATGCCAGAAACAACAAATTTTTAAGGTTTTTGACTTTTTTGTGTAAAATATTGATTTGATAAGTGGTTAATATAATTTTTGAAATAATAATTTTCATATTTTTTAACTATCAAATAAATGTTTAATAGGTCAAATTAAAGTGTTTAATAAGTACAATTTTATAAATTAAAATGTTCAATAGATCAAAGTTAAAGTTGAAAGTATCACAAGATTTTTTTATAAAAAATACAATAGTGCATTTATATATCGAGCTGTTTATATATGGTCATGTGAAGTTTACGTAGTCAAAGAGAATATGCTTATAAATTTCCGGCCATACGAGAAGTGAGCCCATGCAAAGTCTCAGCTTGTGTATTTGGTCACTTCTTTTATATAAAAAAAATATTTACTTCTATTAAACACCGATTGTTCCGAATGCTTCCATGAAATTAAAGTTGGCCAAGATTATAATTTAAAATTACATATGGTAAGCCAATATATTAATACTTTGGCCGCATTTTTTTTTTTTCAGAAGAAAAATAGTATTCATTAAAGAGTTAAAAATGTGGCCTCAGTTAGTACAGAGTTCAAAACGGAAGAAGGGCAATCCTCAACCCATATTTGCTCAGCAGCGTCAATAGCTTGCGTAGCCAAACTATGCGCTACAACATTGCACTCTCTTACAGCATAAACACAACTAAAACTATTAAAAACTTCCGCCATTTCTTGCACTTTTAGCAATCGCGTTTGCATCTCAGTGACTAGGTAAGTATCAACTGGTGAGCTGATTATCTTAACCAGATTATAGCAATCAGTTTCCATCATGATTCTTCTTCATTTGAACAAAATCTCTAGTCAGATGATCAGAGAGCACTTTCAGACTAAGAAGGTTTAATTGGCTAATCTCCAGACGCTTTCTTTTATGCAACCATTGATTTCTGGCATACCAAATAGACCATGCTGTGGAAAACAAAATTTCTATTTTCTCCGCTTGAAAATTATCCATCCAATCAAACAACCATGAATGGGAAGAAACAATGGGATTTGGAACTTCTATTCGCAATGGGCTTAATTTCCATACCTGTTGTGCAAAACAACAATTAACCAAGATATGCTCTCTAATTTCTTCCATTTCACCACACAAAGGACATATAGGGTCAATTTCCAGACCCGCTTTTGAAGGGCCACACAAGTCGGAACTTGCCTGGAACACGCACGAAAAATAAAATGGTTTATCTTCGGCAGAATAGACTACTTCCATAGAGTTTTCCAATACAACTGAATATTATTAGAGGATGAAGCTTGCAAAAGATCTGGATTCAGTTCTTGAAAAGAGAAACGGTAAGCCGATTTGACAGAAAGAAGACCGTCGGGAGAGAGAGCCCATATTTATCGATCCTCCATCCTTCTCCTACTTAAGGGGATGATAGCGATTTGCTCTGCTTCATGCGAATCAAATATGGAACTTAAAAGGGCAGTATCCCACGTAGCAGACTGAGGATGCACTAACTCATAAACATAAGCTTGTTCATTCAACACTCCAAACGGGGAATAAATTCGATAACCCATCGGCTTCGGCTGATAGAAATATACTATTAACCATGCATATGTAATAGTATAGCTATGAATGATTTTCTATTGACAATTATTTCTTTGTATTTAATTGGAAATTTGCATGGCCTCGGCTGATAGAAATATACTATTAACCATGCATATGTAATAGTTATAGCTTATGAATGATTCTATTGACAATTATTTCTTTGTAATTTAATTGGAATTTGCCATTTTAAATAATGGAAACATAGCTTAAAAAAGAAATACACAACCAATTCTGATACCGGATTCCAATGAATCTGAGGTTTGGATGCAAATTGATTCAAAGAATGTATTTATCTATCTCCTCTCCTGTATTCTCTAGGACATTAGAAATAATGTTTATCGTTCTTAATCTTGATTTATTTTAATATGAGCAAACATTGATTGTCTTGTGCTTTGATTCATTAAAGGGTGAGTTTCATTATTGGAATAATGTTCTCGGTGAATTGGGCAAAGATATATTGTGTTTGTGAAATATTAATTAATGATAGAATCCATGTCTCGGTTTAGAGATTGATGATGCACTTTAAGTAAGTTTATAAGGTTTCATAGTGTAAATCCTATAGGTGGATATTGAATACACATGAAATAAGTTGAGCGACAATCTTAAAGTTATATTGTGATTTAAATAAATTGTCAGTAAGTTATTTAAATGACAGCATCTACAGCATCTGTAATCTTAACATGGGGAACATTATTTTATTATGTTGTGGAATCTGTTAAAAAATAAGGCGGAGTTCAGTCATTGAGTTTTTAGTGGAATAATTTCATGGTGGAATAATTCATGATTAATTATAATAAGAATATGTTGGTCTACATAGGTTATTATTATAATTAGTAGCCTGATTTATTTTATTCCTGAGGTCCCTGTAGTGCCCTAATTATTTGGAAAGTTAAGGGTGTATTAAATAATAGATAAATTATTCAGTTTTAAAATAATTGATAATTATTTTAATTAAATAATTTTTTATTTAATTTATTTTATATTAAAAAAAAATATCTTTCTATCGAAGAGAGTTTTTTTTAATATAAGATTTGAAAACCCTAAGAATAGAGAGACGCACGTTATTCTATTCTCTGCCACTCAGAGAGATAGTTAGGGATTACCAAAAGAGAGATAGTTAGGGATTACTGCAGAAGATCGTGAGTGACTCCAAGATCTCTGGAAAGAAGACCGGTGACCGATTCTGTGCTTCAAGAGGTCAGTTTATTGATTTGTTCGATAATGTTTTTAGTTTGCCTCATATGGTTTCGAGGAGGGTTGTTTCCGCTTTATACCCGCTCCCATCAATTGGTATCAGAGCCATACGAAACTGTATGATGGTGGCTATTTTGTTTTGATTTGTTTGATTGGTACCATGGTTAAGAGAGCTTCAAGAGTTTGAGGACAGTTAGCACAAAAGGTGCAGTAATTTGATATAATTCTTTTTTTTGAAACTGTTGGTTTTTAATGGCATTATTTTTTTTTTAATATATATATATTATATAATATATATATATATATATATATATATAATATATATATATATATATATATATTATATATACTAGGGTTTTGTTCGATTGCAAGTAGGAAGAGGGGCAAGAAAAGACAAAATTTGGTTTTTTGTTTGAAGGATCAAGTAGAGGCGGCAAAGAAAAAAAAAAAAAAAAAAAAAAAAAAAAAAGCGCCAGCAGCGTTAATGGACGTTGAAGGGAAAAGGGGCAGCGGCTAGGGCTTCTTCGTGAAGAAGAAGCTGCTGCTTGCCAAATTTCCCTTCTGGTCCCTCAATTTGTTAAATTTTATATTTTGACCCCTTATCTTTAAGTTTTTATTTTTTGACACTAGATCTTTTGTTTATTATATTTTAACCTCTGGACTTTAATTTTTTATATTTTGACCCAGAAAGTATCCGTTATTCCGTTTTGGCCCCTGGAGTTATTTAAATTATAAAGTGACCCTGATTGTTTCTGGTATTATTAAAATTGCCTAGACTAGACATTTTCGTTTTTGCATTTTTTGGCCCAAATAGTAATTTAAATGCAAAATAGTCCAACAAGTGTCTGAAACTGCGAATGGCCCAAGAAGTTTTCTTATGTTTTGCATATAAAACCCTAGAATGTTTTTAATTTTTTTGCATAAAATAGACGCAGAACACTAAAATTTTTTAACATTTTTCAACCAAAAATGTTAATTTTATTTTGCAAAATTTGTCTTAAAAATATATTATTTTGCAATTTTGAATTAAAATTTGAATTTATTTTAATTATATGAATTAATTTGTGAGTGGTTTTTTTTATTATTTCTAAAGTTTGTAATTAATTTGCATTTCTTCCCCGTTATCGGAAGATTTCTGTTTTAAGTATAATTACTGAGACTAGTCTAATTTGTCTGTATTGATTTAAACTCTCCATCTGAGTAAATTAAATTAGTGACATGAACAGATGTATATTTTTTCTCTCACACATTAAATGTTAATTTAAGAGGCATGTTTATCTCCCATTCGAGTGTAGTGCCGGTCTTATGTAATTATAAATATGGCAAAACATGTTATTGGTTGAAATTCCCTTCCATCGAGGTTGCTATTCATAGAATGTTGTGAATGTGTAATTTTTTTTTTCTTTGAATTGTGATAATCAATGTTGTATTTTGCCAATTTTTGTTTATTCAATGTTTATTATTGATAGCTAATTTTGTTTAATTGCATGAGTATAGAAATGGCATCATTCAGTCCCCTCTGCAAACATCTTAACCAAAAAACAAAACTTGAGGGTCCAAACTATGTTGACTGGAAGAGGAAATTTGGACATTTTGCTTTACTGCTGAATGAGTATAAGTTTTGTGCTTACTGAAGTTTTGTCCTGAAAAAACCCGGTGGAGGGGTCCTCTGAAGGGAGGCACCAGAGCTTACCAGAAAAAATTGGGTTTAAAGCTGATGAGATGGCGCGATGTTTACATTTGGCTTCTGTGTCAAAATGTTTTCAACATCACATTAGAAGATGGACAAGCTTTTTGCATGCTTTGAAAATCTCAAGGAAGATGTTTGGAGAATCAAGACTAGTGCAAGCAGGCAAAAATCACCTGAGGGAGATTCTTACTTCCAAAAGTGGAGGAGGGAACTCCAGTTTAGAACCATGTCTTGAAGATGAATAGTCTCTCTTGAATGACATGGAGTTCTTGGGTTGCTGAGGTTGACAATGCTAACACAGATAGAAAATGATCTTGAACACTTTGCCAGCCAATTTTCAGCAATTCGTTTGAAACTATAAAACATAGAATAAGATGAATTTCACTCTGTCTAAGTTGCTGAATGAGCTGGTGGCTGCTGAGGACTAATCATTAAGCAAGGAGCTGCAACCTGTTGTGGCTTAATTGTTTGAGCGAGTTCTTTCTTCTGCCTCCAGAAAAAAGGGTAAGAAGAAGAAAAAATGCTCACAAGACTAAGCCTAAAAACAAGTGGTGCATCTTAACTAGTGCAAGTGTTTTGCTCTGAAAAAAGCCTAAGGGTAATGGTGGTTTTCCACTGCAAGCAAACCTGGGCACTGGAAGTCACAATGTCCAACCTGGTTATAGCGCAAAGAAAAAGCAAGTATGTCTCTTGTTTATATGCTGATAGTTGAAACTTGTTTAGCGGTGTTGTGACTACACTCCAATGGTGTGTAGATTCTGGAGCCACTAATCAGTCCTGCAAATTCCAATTGCAGTGGGGTTTCAAGGTAACTCGTTCAGCTAAATAAAGGAGATGTAAAGCGATTTTCTGGGAGATGGGCAAGAAGTTTGCAGTTCTAGCTAAGAAATGTTTCCTTTGAAAATTTTGAGAATAATAGAAACTTGTTTTTGAAGGATGTTTTATATGTACCTTCAATTAGAAGGAATTTAATTCCAAGTTTCTAGTTTGAGCAAGAAATGGATATCGGTTTGTTTTAATGAATTTTATGTGATTCCTGTCGTTATTAAATTTAAAAAAAAAAAAAAAAGGAAAACAAATGATTATGTTCTGGCTCAATGATTGATGATCTTTTTAAATTCTCAAAGTTTCACCTGAACTGCAAATTCGCTAATTCCTGAAGTTAATGACTTTTGATGTCATTTGTTCATTGAAAAGAAAACGTACCTATTGAAAATTAGTCATAAACCTAATTTTGTGGCAATTTTAAGGCTTGGTCCATATTAATTTAGATTTTAGGATTTCTAGGTTGGTCCAAGGGATGGGGACGCATTGAGTTCATTGAAAGTGGAGCACTACAGCCTGTGTAATCTTGTTTAGAAGGTAAAATGACTAAGAGGCCTTTTCCTATAGAGGGTAAATAGAACTAATGAATGTACTTGAATTAATTCATTCTGAATTTGTGTGGGTCCAATGTGTGCAACCCCTTCCCGGGTCCACCCCGTTAACCCGAATGAACGAGCCGAGACCTACAAATCTGGTTGAACTTAATAGTTCGACGCTAGAGGTGATGCATGGACTTGATTGATAGCAGCGAGTGGGCGCTTCCTGATATGTTGGCTATATCGATAGAGCACCACTAGTAAAAGCGCCCAGTTTACACTCTAAAAACTTCAACATCTCCCAAAAAATCTGCATAAACACAATAAACCCTTTTTATATATAGTCTTTACCATAATTTGTATAAATCCTCATTAAAGTATTTAATATTAGCAATTAATTTCATTCAGAATAATATATCAAGGTTTTTCATGACCTATCATACCAACTATTAGTAAACCTATTTCATCTTCAATCATTTCATAAATATTATTCTTATCTTCCAACTACTTACCCAAAAAATAAATTACATGTTTCCACTTATTATTTACAATCAATAAGCCTCTAAAACAAAAAAAGAATTATATCATGCCATAAAATTTAATACATGCCATATATTCTAATTATACATCTCTCAATCTATTATGACCAAATTAAGCACTTTCTGCTTTGATAGGACTCCTCAAGTCACACACACACACACACGATCTCAACCCTGCGCGTTGATGAAAATCGACGCGCCTGAGTATAAAAACTCAGTGGTGCTCATAACTTCACATACTAAAAAAGTGCGATGGCAAACTAATTAAAATAACCAATTTCATAAAGCATCTGATTTACTCAATAAGAAATCGTAAATTTTCAACATAAATGGTCTCTTTATAGCAACGAATAAATTTCTAATTCATAAACATCAATAATTGAGTTAATTTCTTCAATAAAGCATTTAATGAACTTAAATCACGCCATTAAATGCAGCTATATGATCTTACTGCTTTACCTGCTATTTCATTATGCTGTGTAATGAAACCAAATAAAACATGTAGTGAATACATAACATTATATTTCCATTGTCTTACTTGCTGTCATTATGTTGTATGACTGTGCACTTTAGTCACAGCATATAAGGTATGAATTAACAACATTTCATAACTGTATGGCTTTCATTAAGAATTAAATAAATAAAACCTTGTTAAAGCATATATAACCATGAATACTTTCAATAATCTACCTGATGTTCTTTATGTGGTATTGAACTCTGCATACTTTGATTACTCAAGTGAATATCACAATGAATGAGAGAAACATATAAGGCACATACATATGTAGAACTAAA
>NW_023591058.1:0-35932 GCF_014843425.1 Jatropha curcas | reverse complement strand
GAGTAATCATGCTCCTCTCACCCCACAACTACATCTCCTCTTTCAAGACGGAGTCTTGAAGCGTATCCTCTTACGTCTACAATAAACAAATGACCCCATGTCTAGATTAACCAATCCATACCAATATCGACATAATACTCCCCGAAAAGGCCACTCTAGTCAAAATCACCAGCGGAAATACTTACCCATGAATGACTACAGGGACCAATACTCTATACACCCGCGATCAACACTAATAACTCTGACCCAAATGGGCTAGTAACCTCAACGTTGTGCCTAATTGTATCAGCAATGCATACTACCACAGTCTAACCCAATGTGCATATGTTGAAATGCGTGGAGCCCTCACCTGGATCCAATCAAGCGAGGTACAAAAAAGTGTCAAAGTAGAGAAGGTACCTGCAATGGAACGTCCGGTTACGCATTCCCGGGCTGCTCCCTATGTCCTGATGGCATTAGAGCTTCTCGCCTGTGCTCTAGCCTCTGGTCCCTCTCCACAGTCCTCAGACACGGGTCCTCTCACTCCTAGTACCATATCCCTGGCACTATGGCCTCTAACCTTCTGCCTCTCTGAAAATAGGGAGCCTGGCTCCCAACCTTGGTGAGCTGGATGAAGTCACAGTCATAGGACAATCCTAATTTATATGCTCAGTGGAGTTTCCACAATCTTATAGCAAGCTCGGGAGAGAGAGGCACCGCCAATATGTTCTCCCTGCCACACTGACTGCAACATTGGTAGACCTGACATGCAGCACCTCATGGCATGTACAGGGCACATAGTTGGGCCCATTTCATTTTGGAAACTAGTATCATGTCTTGTAAATAGTAAGTACATAGCTATATCTAACTAACGTCGAAAGCAACAACATGACATCATATTTAGCCTACAGGATGATATCAGCATGACAGAACATAGGTTCAACCAGACTGTAGCATCTCGGCTCGGTTCATTCGGGTTAACGGGTGGACTGGGAAGTGATGTTACATAATGGTTTAATCATAACAACTATCTTAAAAATATTAATACTAAATCATAAAGTATGCCTCATGCTTATCACAAAATATATACACTAAAATAATTAGAATTATACATGCCATAATTTCTTAGTTACATAACACATTAAATCAACTACCCAAATAATCTCTTCAGTTCTGATGCTACCCTTCAGGTCTTCAAGCAGATACCACAATCTACAACCTACGCCTGATAAACTCAACGCGCTGAGTCAAAATGTAACACCCATCGACCAATCCCGGAAAAGCAGAGAGAAAGAAATCCCAAGTAACATCCTCAGCTCTCGCTGTCTTCACCATAGACTCCCACCATAGGTAAGCCTCTTCCTTTAGCAAGGGAAAAAACAGCACAAATCAATCTATGCTGCAAGAGTACAACCTGCATCTGGTCCAAAACTCATTGTCTCTCTATAGCTCGGAGCCAGAATTCTGCTGCAGAAGGATCATCATCTCTCCGACCCATAAAATCCTCAACACGATACTTCCTCAGTCTCTCTACTAGGGAATGGACTGGAACAGGGGCTGGTGCGATTGGAGCCTGGGGAACAACTCATGTAGCCTGCCTCAATGCAGCTACCAATTGCTGTACCAAATCACCCTGATTAGGCCCTACAGGACCCGCAGTAGCCTGCCCTACAGCCGAGGCGCGCTCTGCATCGGAACCCAGAATGCCACCAGCGACACCACCAGCTGGCATACCACCCTCTAACATAGCACCCTCTAGAGGGGCATAACTATCCACCTCGTCATCCGGCAAGTGCTGAGACATCACTAAATACCTAAAATACCTACAAAGACCAGCGGATTCGCATCAGAGAGAAATTCCCAAAACAGACTAAGATGGCATGTATTTAACTTAAATCACTTATATCATTACTCCAAAGCGGATAAACTCTCATACCAAATCATATATCCTAGAATCGTCTAAACCTATGCTCTATGCTCTGATACCACAAAAATGTAACACCATCGATCCAATCCCGGAGAACCAGACGGTGGGATGCACAATCGGTGCCGGAGCACCATCCTTTATGTCACTGATAAAACGCTAGAATCAAAATTAGAAGTGGTTTAAATTTTCATAAGGAGGCAAGTAATTAACATTTTTTTTTTTTTTTTTTTACAAAATAATGTTTTAAGGAAATTCCTACGAAATTTCGCAAGAGTTTCCCTAAAAATTAACTGCCACACAATAAAAGGAAAAAATATACACACTTCCAATTTTCTCTCCAAACCCTAAAACTCCAATTCAAACACAAACATACACAAGCACTTCTAAATATCGCATCAACATACGCATATATTCGAAACACATTCTTTTCAAGGAATCTATAATCATCATACACCAAAAAAAATATAATAAAAGAATGTTTATTTCCTTAATAATCATGACTCTTTTAATTACATGACAAACTTAATTATATCCAACCTTTACAACACAAATATTTATATACAATGCCAAAAATCACCAAGTTTTCAAATATCCTACCCAAAATGTGATTTATTAACTCTGAATGCTTCGTCCTCTGGTCTTGAAGAAAACACCCTCCGCTCCTAACCTGCGCGTGATAAAAATCAACGCGCTGAAGTGGAAGACTCAGTGGTGCTAAATACAACAATTAATTAACAATAATAGCCAAGGCAAAACTTAAATTTTATCAAACTATAATAAATACAAGAAATTCGCATTCCATTTAATTTTCAAATACTTTGAAAGAATGAGAAGATTATAATTACAAAATATGTCTTCATTTTCTTTTATAGCAACAATAATTTCATTTTCGTTAAGGGCTGCGTACTCATGCAGAAATGAAACATAAAGCAGATTTTGAATCGTGGCCCTATATTAGCGCCACCACCCATCACATACTCGTGGCCTATGAAAAGCACCACCGTGGGCCTTATGAAAAGCACCACCCCATCACATCAATCGTGGCATATGGAGCACCAACCTGGCCTATGGAAGCACCACCCCCATCACACAAATAAGCACGTCCGCCTATTTATAAGGGCTGATAACCCTAGCATATGATCATAGCTTCACATAACAAAATCAATTTCATCATACCACATTTCAATCATGCATAGTAGAGCCCAAATCAAAATCATTATTTCACAAAAGACTTCAATTCTCTTTGCTTTTAATCACCAATCTCAACTTCTACTACTTAATTCTTAAGAATTAAGTATTATTCGATGGTTTAATTAGGTAGCTTGGTGGTAATTTGGAGGTAAGAAAATGAAGAAAATGAAGGAAGAGGAAGAAGATGAAAATGGCATTAGAGAAGGAGAAGAGAAGAAAAAGAAAGTGTTAGGTGGTGATAACTTTAAGGTGACAAAGTTGTAGGTCCCGTATATGTATGGCACAACCCAAGAGGGGGGTGAATTGTGTTTTCTAAAAACAGAAATAAATTTTAGAAATTCTAAACAAAATATAGAATTCTAAGTGCAGCGGAAAACACAAAGAACTTTGTGAGAATAGAATATAGATTAGATTCACCTCACAACGTTCTAATTATAAAAGATAGAAAGTCTGTGCAAAGTGCGGCTATTGATTAGAACAGCTTCACACCGACTTTTTCAAAATCAGAGCTTCTTTATGAAGGAAAGTTATTGAGATTAGAACTTCCTCATAAAGTTTGACAAATCATATAAAGCTATGTGAAAGACAGTTATTAAATTCACTGGATTGTTTCAGCCATAAGTGTTGAGCTATGTATAATCCAATTTGGACACAAGAGGATGGGTTGGAAAGAAATAAGAAGTAAATCTATAACTTTTTATGAAGAACATAAAACGTTAAGTTTTGCCATTTAGGGGTCAAAATGGACATCATATTCGGATAGACAGGATAAGACATCATAACAGAACCAGTTTTGGTATTTAAATCAATAAGTTGAGCTAAAGTATTGGATAATTAGACATAAGAAATATGTTTTTTGGAAAGCTGAGAAATAGATCTAACAACTTTCATGAAGAAAGGTCAAGAAACAAATGGAAGTATAAAGGGGTCAAATGAAAGTCCAATCCACGGCAGAACACATCTGCACATTAAAATCAGCAGATAGACACCAAAACATAACAAAGTTCTAACATATGTGCCAAAACCCTAACCAATGTAAACCAACTTAAACCAAGTGAAAGTATGATTTGCACTAACCTTATAACAAGCTTGAAAAAAGCTTGGAAAGCCTTACTCTTGGCTTTCTCTTTACCTTTGACGGATGGTTCTCCAACCTCTCAGCATGAAAAATCAAACATTACATGCAAAACTTGACAAAAGAACTAGTTGGAGCATGATTTAAATGCATCCAATAAACATGTCTAAACCTATGAATTCTACTTAATCAATTCACAAAATCAAAAACCACAACTTACTTGCTTTCAATGGTAACTTCACTTCTCTTTGCTTTTAATCACCCAAACTCAAACTTCTACTACTTAATTCTTAAGAATTAAGTCCTATTCTATGGTTTAATTAGGTAGTTTGGTGGTAAATTTGGAGGTAAGAAAATGAAGAAATGAAAGAAGAAGGAAGAAGATAGAAATGGCGTGGAGAAGAGAAGAGAAGAAAGAAAAAAAATGTTGTGGTGTTACTTTAAGTGCCAAAGTCAAATTTGACTTCCAATTTTCATGCCAAATGTGTGGCTAAGATCAAGTCCTAAGTAATCTCATCCAATGGTTCTAAATATTCCTCAAATAAATCTCTTCTACTTCTTATTTAACTCCACCAATTAATTAAATGAACTCCACTAAAATAATTCCTCATTTATTTCTTAATTTTTTTCTTATATACCACACTAAGAAATATTATGCATTTAATACATAAACTTTCCCAAAAAATCATTAAATATTTTCTACCCACTCTAAAATCATTGCAAAACATGTCCAAAAATAGTAAATAAATAAATTAACTATGCATAGTAAATTTTTCCGGACTAAAAATAATACCAGGTCCCTGGACGATTCGGACTAAAATAATACCAAGTCCTGGACCGATGGTACTATTCACAGACCGGTAAATCACTATTACCGACACTAAAAGAAAAATCAGTCTGTTACACATAGCTTTGAGTTGCGCTAGCTTGATTTCAAGCAAAAGTTAATGAGCCTCTTTTAGGGATCTTCATATATCAGTGTTTGAATCGAAGGAGCTTCCCTTTTTTAGGCACTCGAGTTTTGGCCTTAAATTGAAGTGTCAACTTTGGAGAGAGCTCTTTTGGCTCATTTTGATTCAAGCATTTCTCTTAAGTCTCTCCCTCTTTGACATTTTGAATGACAGGAACGAGACATGACAAAATTCTCCTATATGACTACAACAAAACACGTTAAGTGATGCATGAGAAACAACACAAAACAACATAGGTATACACAAACAAAAGGAAATGGGAGTTAGGAAATACGTGATCTCCACCCTTATATCTCCCACACTCGATTCATGGTTAAATGTCTTTCTAAACCGTAGGACATATTGGTTGGGCCCATAAACCATCATGGGGTTTTGGACCCATGCCTCTCACATTTATTGTATGAATGGCACACCATTAATTATTAAGGTAACCCTAAGGGAATGAACTAAGGTCATGTATATGAGCTATGGTTGGGCTTAATAGGTCTTGGTTCTATGAGCGAGAATTAGTTTTTTTCCTTCCATTTAGCTTTAGGTCTAAGCCAATGGTGTTAGCAGATTATGCCAATTCTTTTGATATCCAAATGGTACTCGATTTATGGGTGGTGTATATTAGTGGCGGATCCCAACAGTCGAATAAAGTGAAAGGACTATATCCCCCAATATCACCTTTAGGGTTTAGGTTAAAAACGAGATTTAAGAAGAGATAAATGCATGAATGACATTTATATATACATAAGTAAAACTCAATTTAAAGTTAATAGCATTATTAATGATTGTGAATAAGTGAAAAACACTTGGAGCCAACTCCTTACTCGAACCCAAAATCGAAAACTAGAGATTCGGGTTCAATCCCTAGTGGAGTCGCCAAGCTGAGGATGCTATATTTTCACTAAAGGAAAAATTGAACGCGCTTGGTTGATTTTATTTTAGAAAAGCGGTTTTCTTTTATTAAACCCGTTTATTAATCCTCAAAAATGGCGATCCTTTTGAAGAGGGATTTTAGAAAAGCATTTTACTTTGGTAAGAGTTTTAATTTTGGAGTCACCACCCTCTTTAGGGAAAATTCTCGAATCAATTCTTTAGAATCGATTGATTCGGTTTTAAACCAGAGACTGGGTAAGGGAGTTAGGTAAACCAGAGACTGGGTAAGGGAGTTAGGTATGGTATCGGGAAGGTGTTAAGCACCCGAACCACCCAGTTAAACCGATCTCCTTATTGTCCATAAATTCATAATGATTAATAATAAAATTAACTGTAATTGAGATGTAAAACCTTTTTATGCATTTTTTGGAAATCATGGCAATCATGCATATCAACTCATACATAAAACATTAAATCATCCAAAGAGAAGGGGGTAAGGAGAAAAGAGTACAATCCATCTCCTAAATGTACACTCTACCCATTAACCCTCCAAATTTCCCAAATCCCCTTAATTTATTACAAGCAAGCAATAATAGGATCTATTAAGGTCCTTTACATTAAGCTTAATAATGAATAAAGCAATGAATGTAAAGAATCTATCACAAGACAATCCAAGCCATGCATTGAACATGAATTTAATCATAACCATCAATAAAAAATCACACAAGGCAATGATAGCAATAAAGAAAGCGAGATGAATATTAACAACATTAATAAGTTAGAGGTTAAATCATAAATGAATAAAAAGCAAAGATAAGGATTGCATAAATGTAAATGAATTTAAAATTTAAATAACTGGAATTTAAAGAATTGGAAAGTAAATGGCAGAATAATAAAGCATTATTATTTAACTTAGAATAGAATTTGAGTTCAAGATTTTGTTGTTCGTCATGAATGATGAACAATTATGACCATCACTATCCAGTTTCATTCATTATTTGCTCATCCGAGCCGACAATGAGTTGTATACACACTTTATGCTTAAGGCTTAACTCGATTGGATCTCGGAATCAAAGCTAGGTTATTGATTTTAGATTATTAAGATTCTGAAATGAAGACCTAGGCACCACTAGAAGTGGCGTACGGATCTTACCCTGATCAGAAAACTCAAGAAATGGCTTTATAATGTTGTTTGTGTAGAAGTGGCTCGAGCCACTGCTAGTGGCGTGCACCACTTCTGCTGTGGTTTGCACCACTACTGCGTGTGGCTCGAGCCACTAAGTCTGGCTTGCACCACTATCACACAAAAAGCTCTTTTCTTGGTTGATCATGGGTTTCCCTCACAACCAGACTTAAGAACAGCGATTTAACACCAAAATAGAAAGAAAAAGATGAAGAGTAAGGGTTTAGACTCTTAGTTTACTTTATTTTGAAGAAAAACCTGAGATCGAATTGAAAATGGTAAGAAACGCCCAAGAACTTTATTCTTTGATCAATAATCCAAGTTTTGTTTTGTTTTGTATGATTAGTGTGTTGATTGCAAAACCCACTAAAGTTTTTTATAAAAATCTATCCTCCCTCAAACCTAATCTATAAAACTTGTTATAGATTTAGGTTAAGTGAATTTTGAGAAACAAAAATGTAAGAGTTTTGTTAAGTAACTAAACTTTTTTTTTCCCTTTAGCACATTCCCCAATGCCCTATTTATAGGCAAATGGGAAATGTTGCCTTAATTTTTAGGGCTTAGGTGGTAAGTGCCACTAATGGGCCCCAAAAATGGGTAGGGTCATATTTTCACAAAATCAGCCCAGGTGGCACGCAAAATGAGGCAATGCACTGGGATGCATTACGGGCGTACCCGAGATGATTTTCCAGGTCCTGTTTCAATGCAAACCCTGAAAACGTGACCTTAGCACAGTTCCCCATATGCCCTTGATTTATAGGCATCAATTGTGAAATGTTGCTTAAATTTTATGGGGTCCCCAATGCCCTATTTATAGGCAAATGGGAAATGTTGCCTTAATTTTTAGGGCTTAGGTGGTAAGTGCCACTAATGGGCCCCAAAAATGGGTAGGGTCATATTTTCACAAAATCAGCCCAGGTGGCACGCAAAATGAGGCAATGCACTGGGATGCATTACGGGCGTACCCGAGATGATTTTCCAGGTCCTGTTTCAATGCAAACCCTGAAAACGTGAAAATGACCCGATGGATTACATTTCTTAAACTTGGATTATTGGTCCGAGAATCAAATTCATCGGATGTCTCAAACTCATTTTATCAAAAAAAAAAAAAAAAAAAAAAAAAAAAAAAAGGTTATCATCACTAAATTTTTTTGGGGCAAAAATTGAGCGTCTACAACAGCATGTGTTGTCCAGTTATTTTGGCAGGCTATAGGGACTTCTTTTGATGCACCTGCTTCAACTGCTACAGATCCCCCCAGCACAACACACTAGAGATGAGGAAACTAGTCTTGCTGATCCTGATTCACAATTGAGATGATTTTCCTTTCATATGTTATTGTTTTGTTTTTGTTTTGCATTACAGGAACAACATGATTTTCCTTTCATATGTTATTGTTTTGTGAGTTGGCTTGATGATTTGATTGTTATAATTGTATGTATTTCAGCAGGTTGACAATTTTGGTACTGCAAAATATAAACTTATTTTTTAAAATGTTTTTTCTTTACCGATGGATTGCCTATAGACTTTGGAAAACAACTGACATATTACCGATGGTATCATCATTAGCAACCACTAATTTACTGACAGAATAGCGACTGAATCATCATTCACAACCACTAGTGTACCGACAGACTATCGACGAATTCTCTCAAACGTCAGCAACTTTCTCCAACACAGTACCAACAGTTTACTGGCGAATAATCAACGGCTTACTGACGCATCACTGACGACATTTGATCGATGGATCACTAACGACAGCTTGTTGTTGTTTTCACGTCCACTTACCGAGGCACTTTTGACAGAACACCGATGGAATATCTATCGATAATTATCGATTGCTAGACTTCCATTGTGTTGCGACTCTTTTTCAGTTCCCGCAAGTTTGCTAGACGTATCCATTGTGTGCCGACTCTTTTCAGTTCCCGCAAGTATACGGATCGCAACGTAGTCTAATATTAAAGATGCAATTCCACGAGGAACAGGTTATGTCCACTTTACTACTCACCTTAAACACTCATGTTTACAGCAAATAAAGATAAAATGGTTTAAACTATTAATCCTAAATTTAAACTATAACTAAATATTACTACTTAATTCTATAGATTTAAAGATATAGTAGAATTACTTAAGAAAGATTGCATCATGCCAATTAGAATTTCTTTTCTATTAGAACAAAACGTGTAAACATGCAATTAAATGATTCTTTAATCACATACTGGTAAAGTATAATTCAACTCTCGGTACAGAATTACTCTATTTATTATCATGCATCTCCACATACAACAAATGCCTTACTTTGTCAATTATTTTAAACCTAGGACTCTTATTCTTTGATTATTTCAACTAAGGCTTAGACTTAATTTTGACAAAACTAATGAAAAAAAAGAAAAAAAAAAAAAAATCTACAAAAAAAAAAAAAGAAAAAAAAAAAAAAAAAAAATAAAAACTCAAAAAAAAAAAAAAAAAAAAAAAAAAAAAAAAAAAACAAAAAAAAAAAAAAATTATAAATAAAAAATCAATTATTAAACCTAGATCTTATTCTTTGATTATTTCAATAAGTTAGACTTAATTTTGACAAACTAAGTTAAAGATTCACATGCAAATCCAACTAAATTAATTCTATCTCTTTGATCCTTACTAAATTATTTCTTTCTGAGAATATAATTAAGTAAGCTTGATTAAACAAAGATCAAAAGATAACTTAAAAACAAACTTTCATTGAATGAAACCAAATAATATTGTCGCTTTGCATAGAAAATTATGAAGCACAACATGCAAAAAGTCTATAAAACAAGAGAAAGATAGAAGTAATCAAACTCAAGCCTCTTGGAGGGCGTCACACCTCGAGGCGGTCACACCTCGAGGAACTCCATGGAATGTTTCTCTGCACGCGAAACAGTACTAAGTGACTCTCAGTTCAATCATTATTTCTAAGTACTACTTTATATGGTACATATATTTCTATACATACATCTTGCCTACTGCCAATAATGCAACATACATTAATGCATTCTTTCCTTTTGATATTGGATTACCATTTATAGCAGAGGAGAGGTGTGTTATGTCATAATATATTGATGATTTGGTTGGCCAATAGGTGCTTTAGATGACTCCTCATTGGGAAAAGTCCGACCTATGCCATTGAAGGAAGCATGTTTTTCTGATGAAAAGACAGCAATTACGTCTCATGGGAAACACGATTTTCACAGCTCGCGCTTGATAAAAGAGTCGCTGCTATCGCGACTTTCTGCTCCAAATGCTTCTGCCTCTCAAAAGTGATTTCGCGCTGCGCGCTCAGATGGAAGTCGCCGCTCACGGCATTTCCGCTGAGCGCAAACCTTTCTGCTCCTCAAAAGTGATTTGCATGCGCTCACGCGATGGAGGCAGACGGCATACGCGAACATTTTTACTTTTTCTCAGAGTGCATTGGTTGCAGGCGGCTGCCGACTTATTCTGGTGCTCACGACTTGGTCCTATTTCTTTCCAACGCGACCTCCTTCGGCATCGCGAAGTCTGCTGAAGAAATTTTACTTCATTTTTTATCATTATAACTTTTTGGTCCGCTTCTTTCTTATATAACCAGCAAGACACTGTTTTATTTCCTCTTTTGCTCAAATTGTGTTCCTATAAATGTTCCTATAATCACTTTGAAACAAAACAACACGAACAAACGTAAAATATATAAAAACATCATGTATTCATGCAATTTTATATGAAAATAACATAATAAAAATAACTTTAAATGGGAAAATGCCTTCAAAATGAATAAGTGGACTTTAAATGCAAATACTTATATAAATGAAAAACAATATGAAAAACAAAATAAAAATGCTCACGTTTTGCATGTCTATTACAACAATCCATCCTGGCCCTATTGTAATGCCCAAATCTTACTTCAGTGTATATATAAACCATAGCTAGTTATTTGTGTTTTCAATATCTGCAATTGTATATGCAATGGGAAACATCTGATTGTTCCCATCATTAGAAATGACAACAAGAAGTTGTCCTCCACATGGACCTTTTAAAAAAGCATCCATCTAACCTAATGATAAGTCTACATCCTAATAGAAAATCTTGCTTCACCTCTTACATTTTGCAAAACAAGTAGATCTAGGGTTAGATCTCCTAATGTCATCAGCATAGTCATGCATCTTTACATCCTCTACAATGCAATCCCCAACTGAATTTGACATAACCTTCATTTTTGGTCTCCTAGCTATAGTCTTACCCATATAAACCCCTAACTGGTCCTTGTAAAGTTTTTAAATCTCTCTTATCTTAATGTTTGGTTAAGATAGAATCCTTTCAGTGAAATGCCTTGCTATGAAAGAGTAGTTGCACAACTTATTCCTATTGGTCCTATAACATTTATGCATAGGGTTTTATGTTTTCATTATCAATTTCTCACTACTTCCATCTTTACTTGCAAAGAAAAGCCATGGACAACCATCCTTGCATTTTGCCCTTATTCTACTTGGCTCATTCGGTCTTATAGTAAGATCAACACCTCTAGCAATAATATATTTGCTTAAAGCTTTCATACATTGATCTGCATTAACAAAGATCATACCCAACTCCCAATAGGGTACTACAATTGTGGGGTCATAGTGGAGTTTCCTATTTCTCCTACTTTCAGAGCTTACAACATCTTTCCCCCGAGTTATCATCACTAGCTATGACATGGCTATCTAGATAACTGCTATCTTCATAAGGCTCATCCCCACCAGTCTTCCCTTTATATTTATCACTTTTAAAATCCTTGCCCCTAAAGCCATAATCAGAACTTGCTTCTCCTAATTGTATCTCATAATAATCATCATTTGATGTTGCCCCAGATCTTCTATTAAAATCTCTAATTCTCTCTCTAACTTGTCTCAATTCATCATCTATATCACTATCATTTGCCTCATTTTCTATCTCCACTTCAGCATCTTCAGATTCAAGAGGGACAGAAAAACCTTAGGCCTCTGGAGAACCTGGAGGTGACGGAGTGAATTCGATGTTTTGTTTGTGGAAATATTTCATCCACTTCCGTTCCATATGTTCGTGGTTTTTCTGGATTGTGTGCAGTTGTGCCAGTTGTTGTCCCATTTCAAAAACTGTTACTTGGTGCTAAATTTCTCTTGGGATTGTTGAGAATGCATTAATGCATCTACCTTACTCAAAACTTGCTTCCATCCAGCGACTTCTTCTTCTTCCGCGTGAGGAGAAGATGTTACTGGTGACTTGCCTTTCCTTTATCTTTATTCATATGCACGAGAGGTTCCTTCATCTCTATCACCTTGCCCTACTCTTCTTTCTCATGACTTCCAGCGATAAACTACTTGTGTTGCCGGTTTTCACTTCATCGACTAGTCCGGTCATTTTCAAGAAAGTACCATCCATATACCCATAAAACTTGCAGCCAACTCTTTTTTTTGTTTTTTAATTTTTTTTTTTTTTTTTTCTGGAGCAGAAGAGGAAGACCCCTCCTTGTTCTTCTTGGCCTTTTGTTTGAATGGCATAGTGATGACTTGATGGAGGATTATTGGTGAAAACACTTGGTGAAAACACGCAGAAAAGTGGTTGCTGTGGGAGTTTTATTGACACTGATAGAGTGGGGAGTTTTGAAGAGGAACTGATAGAGTTGGGGATTTTGAAAGAGGAATAGAAACTCTTATATAGATGTGGTTAGGGAAGGATAGGGTTGAATAGTTAATGGGGAAGTTTGAAAAAAGAAGAAATTTGATTTGTTTTGAATGGGTGTTTGCAGTTTTTGCAGGTTTGAATGCCTTTGGGAAGGAGAAGGGTTGAATTTGAATATGGAAAAGACGGTTGTGACGTTCTGACCGTTGGACAGTTGCGCCTGCAATTTCCGTTGTCGCGATTGCGTCTTAAATTCGCATCTCGCGAATGGCTTTCTCCGCCCTTTCTGATTTCTGTTGTACCCTAATCACGCCTGTGCTTGCTATTGTTGCGATCGCGAAAGTGGATCTTCAAAGGTTCTGACTTCCTTTGTGACTAAGTTGCGCTCGCGCTTCTTTTTAGTGCGATCGCGAATGTTGTTCTCAAACCTTCTGTCTCTTTGTCACAGAAATCGCGCCTGCGCTTCCAGAATTCGCGCTCGCGTAATCTGTTTCTGTAATCCTTGGTTTCTGGGATAGGCAAACATTTGAGCTTACCACACTTAAAACAAATATTTTAAAAGGCAAAATTTGCTACACACTTAAACAAATATTAGTTTTTTTTTTTTTTTTTTCGAAGTTAGATCTTTGGCTTTTAATCAAAGAAAATATTCAAAGTGTAAACCTTAGAGCAAATAAAAATAAAACTAATAGAAGTAAACACATATATATATAAATATATATTTTAGATAAAAATACTGTAAATAATACATAAGAATTTTCGTTAAATGACAAAATACCGTTCCCCGGCAACGGCGCCAAAAACTTGTTGCGACTCTTTTTCAGTTCCCGCAAGTATACGGATCGCAACGTAGTAATAAAAAGATCGATCCCACGAGGAACAGGTTATGTCCACTTTACTACTTTCATCCTTACATCATGTTCAGACAATAAAAGATAAATGATTAAAATTAATTCCTATTTTTTAAACCTATAACTAATATACTACTTAATTCTATAGATAAGATATAGTTAGAATACTTGAAGAATTGATCTGCATCTAGATTTTCTTTTTTTCTATTAGCAAAACGTCTGTAATATGCAATAATGATTCTTTATCACATTATTGGTAAAGTATATTTCAACTCATCGGGTACAGGAATTACTCTATTATTATATGCACTTCCCACACTACACAAATGCCTTTACATTTTGTCAATTATTTAAACTTAGATCAATTATTAAACCTAGATCTTATTCTTTGATTATTTCAATAAGTTAGACTTAATTTTGACAAACTAAGTTAAAGATTCACATGCAAATCCAACTAAATTAATTCTATCTCTTTGATCCTTACTAAATTATTTCTTTCTGAGAATATAATTAAGTAAGCTTGATTAAACAAAGATCAAAAGATAACTTAAAAACAAACTTTCATTGAATGAAACCAAATAATATTGTCGCTTTGCATAGAAAATTATGAAGCACAACATGCAAAAAGTCTATAAAACAAGAGAAAGATAGAAGTAATCAAACTCAAGCCTCTTGGAGGGCGTCACACCTCGAACCTCGAGGAACTCCTGGAATGTTCTTTGCACGAAACAATACTAAGTGACTCTGTCATCATTATTTCTAGGTACTACTTTATTAATTTGGTACTATTTCTAAATTACTACATCCTTGCCTACTGCATAATTGCACATTTACTAATGCATTCTTTTCCTTTTGATTTGCGATTCACCAATTTATAGGACAGAGGAAGAGGATGTTGGTTTATTGATGATGATGGTGGTTGGCCAAAAAGGCTGCTTTTTAGATGACTCCTCTTGGGAAAAAGTCACCGACCTATGCATATGAAGGAACATTGTTTTTCTAATGAAAGGACCAGGCAATTACGTCTCTGGAACACGATTCGCGCTTCGCGCTATTGTAAAAGGTTTCGCGCTTCCGCGACTTCTGCACTTCCAAATGACTTTCCTGCCTCTCCAAAAGTGATTTTGCGCGCTCGCGCAGATGGAATCGCCGGCTCGGCGCATTTCGTTGGCAAACCTTTCTGCCCTCTCAAAAGTTGATTTTGCGCGCTCACGCAGATGGAAAGGCGCGCTTCGCGCATTTCTTAACTTTAATTCTAGGATGCAGGTTGCGGCGCATCGCGGACTTTTCTGCGTCGCTCCGCGACTAGCCTATTTCCTTTTTCCCAACGCGACCTCCTTCGCATCGCGAAGTCTGCTGAGACAATTTTCTTTCCATTGTTTTATCAAACTTTTTTTGGTTCCTCTTTTCGTATATAACAGCGCCTTTTTATCTCCTTTTGCCTCAAATTGTGTTCCTATAATTCACTCTGAAACAAAACCAACACTGAACAAACGTATATTAAAAATATATAAAATCATCATGACTATTGTTCCTATAATCACTTTGAAACAAAACAACACGAACAAACGTAAAATATATAAAAACATCATGTATTCATGCAATTTTATATGAAAATAACATAATAAAAATAACTTTAAATGGGAAAATGCCTTCAAAATGAATAAGTGGACTTTAAATGCAAATACTTATATAAATGAAAAACAATATGAAAAACAAAATAAAAATGCTCACGTTTTGCATGTCTATTACAACAATCCATCCTGGCCCTATTGTAATGCCCAAATCTTACTTCAGTGTATATATAAACCATAGCTAGTTATTTGTGTTTTCAATATCTGCAATTGTATATGCAATGGGAAACATCTGATTGTTCCCATCATTAGAAATGACAACAAGAAGTTGTCCTCCACATGGACCTTTTAAAAAAGCATCCATCTAACCTAATGATAAGTCTACATCCTAATAGAAAATCTTGCTTCACCTCTTACATTTTGCAAAACAAGTAGATCTAGGGTTAGATCTCCTAATGTCATCAGCATAGTCATGCATCTTTACATCCTCTACAATGCAATCCCCAACTGAATTTGACATAACCTTCATTTTTGGTCTCCTAGCTATAGTCTTACCCATATAAACCCCTAACTGGTCCTTGTAAAGTTTTTAAATCTCTCTTATCTTAATGTTTGGTTAAGATAGAATCCTTTCAGTGAAATGCCTTGCTATGAAAGAGTAGTTGCACAACTTATTCCTATTGGTCCTATAACATTTATGCATAGGGTTTTATGTTTTCATTATCAATTTCTCACTACTTCCATCTTTACTTGCAAAGAAAAGCCATGGACAACCATCCTTGCATTTTGCCCTTATTCTACTTGGCTCATTCGGTCTTATAGTAAGATCAACACCTCTAGCAATAATATATTTGCTTAAAGCTTTCATACATTGATCTGCATTAACAAAGATCATACCCAACTCCCAATAGGGTACTACAATTGTGGGGTCATAGTGGAGTTTCCTATTTCTCCTACTTTCAGAGCTTACAACATCTTTCCCCCGAGTTATCATCACTAGCTATGACATGGCTATCTAGATAACTGCTATCTTCATAAGGCTCATCCCCACCAGTCTTCCCTTTATATTTATCACTTTTAAAATCCTTGCCCCTAAAGCCATAATCAGAACTTGCTTCTCCTAATTGTATCTCATAATAATCATCATTTGATGTTGCCCCAGATCTTCTATTAAAATCTCTAATTCTCTCTCTAACTTGTCTCAATTCATCATCTATATCACTATCATTTGCCTCATTTTCTATCTCCACTTCAGCATCTTCAGATTCAATTTTCTATCTTCCACTTCAGCAATCTTCTAGTTTTCAATCGCCCCACCATCACTGTCACTTTTCACCTCATCACCCACTTCCAACTTTTATATGAATTTGTCACTATTCCCCCCATTTGTATGGTTCTTAGATAGCTGCCTGTCTTCATAAGGGCTATCCCCACCAGTCTTCCCTTTATTAATTTATCACTTTTAAACATTCCTTCCCCTAAAGCCATTAATCAGAACTTTGCTTCTCCTAATTGTATCTTCATAACTAATTACATTCATTTTGCGTGGTTGCACCCAGATCTTCTATTAAAATCTTCTAATTCTCTTCTTCTAACATTTGTCTCAATTAATCATTACTTATATCACTATTCATTTGTTGCCCCAGATCTTCTATTAAAATCTCTAATTCTCTCTCTAACTTGTCTCAATTCATCATCTATATCACTATCATTTGCCTCATTTTCTATCTCCACTTCAGCATCTTCAGATTCATCCCCACCATCACTGTCACTTTCACCATCATCACCACTTCCAACTTTATATGAGTTGTCATTATTCCCCCATTTGTATTGTCTGAATAACTGCTGTCTTCATAAGGCTCATCCCCACCAGTCTTCCCTTTATATTTATCACTTTTAAAATCCTTGCCCCTAAAGCCATAATCAGAACTTGCTTCTCCTAATTGTATCTCATAATAATCATCATTTGCTGTTGCCCCAGATCTTCTATTAAAATCTCTAATTCTCTCTCTAACTTGTCTCAATTCATCATCTATATCACTATCATTTGCCTCATTCTCTATCTCCACTTCAGCATCTTCAGATTCATCCCCACCATCACTGTCACTTTCACCCTCATCACCACTTCCAACTTTATATGAGTTGTCACTATTCCCCCATTTGTATTGTCTAGACTGATAGTGGACTCATCCCTAGTATTAACCTTGTTGTGCCCCCAACATTACCGTTATAGACCACATTTGTGTCCTCATTTTGCCTAACATCATTGTCATTTACATTTTTACCCCTAATCTCATACTGTATTGCTCCTCAACAACCAATCCCCCACTTTCATTTACTAGATTCAATAACTAAATTTTCACCCTCCTTAACACCCCACCTATATTTGCTTCCACACTTACTGTTGGTTGTCCCTCATGCCCTGGCAGGAGGGGTACTTCAACAACATCGATATCTTCTATATAATGCTCTATACATAACTCAAGTATGCCTCCATCTTCCAAAATGCCACACTCAAACAACACATCAACATAACTTTTAAGCCTAGAAAAAGTCTCATTTCCTCCCCCAATAAACCACCTCCTATAAAATGCATGTACATTAATATAATCTAATTCCCTAGCCCTCTGCTATAAGTCAATAAGAGACAAGCTATCTTGGTCCAAACCTTCCTCCATAGTCATATTTCTGCCAATGTACCTAATAAAAAGGTCAACAACCATAATCTCACCATGGAACCATCTCACATGCACAGTTTGTCAACCATTTAAAATTAAAATATATTTCTATATTTATATATACAGTACAAACACAATGATAGCCACTCATACAAAAGAAAACAATTTCAAGACAACCACATCAATATATAAAAAATGGCTTTGGCTCTTTTTATAGACACGAGAAGCACAAAAGGGAATCTCAAAAAGTAATGCATGTGACAAAACCCTTTTTCAAGATAAAAAAAACCACACTTTCTACAATGTTTAACAAAAAAGACACCGCTCAATTACATACAACACCACAGAAAGCGAGGTAAAGTTTCGAGAGTTAATTAACCTCCAAGTTCTTCATTTTCACGTCTTAATCATTGAATGCAACCGAACCCAAATGTCATATGCAGCGGGATTTCAAGAAATTTCAACCATTAATGCTCTATTCCCTCTTACTATGCTCGATGAACTCCAATTTTCCTATATTTTGAATCTTATGCTCTGATTCTCTAATTAGTATTGTGAGAGAAAGAGGAGAACATTGGGCAGTGGGAAATTGTACGATTTCTCGCCCAATTTTCATTTGGAGGGAAATTAATTGGTTTGGCTAAGTTAGTTCACATGGCATAACTGACAGACTATTTTACCCTAACTGGCCCACTTTATTTAGCACATTGTCCTAGTCATTGCATTTGAACCATACACACATTTTCTCAATTTGCAAAAGGCACACTTAGTATTGAATTGTGTAATTATAGGGAGCATGATAGGTCTCCATGAATTACATGATGCCAAAAGGTTAATATACCAAACTTTGGGGGCAAAATTATGCATTAAACCTTATAATTATTGTTGAGATGATTGTTGTTTATTTGGGATAATTATGGATTATTGTTATTATTGTTGGAAGATGTATGATCAACCTAGAATCTTTATAAATAAGCTAGAATTGGTATTCCCTAATCATTTTATTTGATCCTTAATCGATCCATGTTCTATTATTAATTGATTATTGCTAGGGAAATTTATTATTTAGTCCCTTAGGTTTTACAAAATTAACCAACTAATCCAAGGTTTTGCCAAAATATCTAGCTAGTCCCTCAGGTTTAATCCCTAATCATATTTATTTTTGATCCTTTTAATCGATCCGTATGTTTCTATTCATTAAAATGAGGATTATTGCTAGGGAACATTTATTATTTAGTCCCGTTAGGTTTTCACAAAATTAACCAGACTTAGATCCAAGGGGTCTTTTTGCCAAATATCTTTAAGCTAGTCCCTCAGGCTTTAACTCCGTCTAATTAAAGGTGCTTTCCGTCCGAAAAGTTAGTTTTTTTTTCCCGTTAATTATAGACTAAAAGACTAAACACACCCTCCCTAGCTGACCGTGGACCATAAGGAAAAATTATTATCCAGGTTCCCTTCAGGTTTTAACAATAATTATCTAAACTATCCCAAGTTTGCGCAAATATTATCAACTTAGTACCCTCATAGTTTATACTCCGTCTAATTTGAAAGGTCTCTTCACATCTTGGAAAGAAGTTAGTTTTTTTTCCGTTAATTTGAAGGACAAAAGACTAAAACACCTCCCCTAGCTGACAGGACAGTATTGAAGCGATAGGAGCGGAATTGTTAATTAAACTAAAAAAAAAGGGGACTTTTAAATAATAATTTTTCCCTATAATTTTATGCACATGTAGAATTGTATAGACTAAGCTTAATTACACGAGTAGGAAAATTAGCTTCGCTAAATTTAAAAATGAAAATTGAAGAGCTTCATATAAAGTCGATGGAGATATAATAATTTTTCTCTCTTAAATGTACGGTTTAGTTTTAGATTATGAATATTTGCAAATTGAAAACCATTAAATATAATTATGTCTCTAAAATATTACTATCTTCATTCTATAATATTCCCCACATTTAGAATTTCATGTCTTTTAAAAAAATTATTAAATTTGTATAAATTATAATAAATTATTGAATAAATTTTGACAATATTACTCTTAATAAATTTTGACAATATTACTCTTAATTTAATATTAATCTCTAAGAAAATCATTAAATTGAAATAATAATTATTAATCATACACAAAGGGTAAATATGAAAAAAATATTTATTACTCCTTAAAACCGTAAATATAACAAGTATTTTAGACTAAATTAGACAAATATTTTAGAACAAACTATTTTCTCAAATCTGACAAGTATTATAAAACAAAGACAGTATTAAAAAAAGGATAAAAAAATTAATTTGATGTTCTAATTAAATATTATTAAATTTGAGTGAATCATGAAAGTAAATACATCTTCAAAAAAGTAATTACTTCATTTTTCTTTTTACCCCAAATTATCATCATAGTTTCTTTTTTAGAAAAAAAAGTAATAAACATATTTTCTATTTTATTCATATTTAATATGCAAATTTTATCAAGAAACATTTCTATTATCATTGATAAAATCTAAAAAAAAAAACAAAGTATTCCATCTATTCATAAATACTTTTAATATTTTTATGGTAATTAAGTAAGTAAATTTATTCTTATAAATTATAACAAAATATTAATTAATTTTATTACGTAACCTTAAGTAAAGGAGAGGAATTTTACTATGATTTGTGAAAACATAATAAGAGGAAGATAGATAATATAGATACATATAATATACATCTAGCGAGTAAGAAGTAGACAAAATAAAAAATAATTCGCTCGATTAAATAATTCAAACATAAAAAGATGAGTTGTGCGGAAGAGAAACACCGGCCAGAGGAATAATTAAGTTATTTACAGATAAAAAAAGTAATTATTATTCTCAGCCCTATATTATATAATTTCATTTCATTAACTGCCGTGTGAATCTGAATATTAATATTTAATGCATACGGTAGATATCTGATGCAAAAGAATAAACTACGTATATATCAATGGCATGAGGAACAAAAGGAAAACAAAACACTACCGGTATAGTGCCAAATGATTAACGCACTTCATAACTGGTTCCTCACGTCAATTTTAGGAAGGGGTTTTTAGTCTTTTTAGTCTTTCTCATATTACCGGAAAAAACAAAACCTAACTTTCGACTAAAGGAGGACTCCGAATGAAAATCCTTGACGCCACTAGTTAGTAATTTACTGCATAAAAAACCAGGGATATTGGATTAGTTAGATAATTATGTAAACCTGAGGGACTAGTAATAATTTTTCCCTTATGGTCCACGTCTCAGTTAGGGAGGGGTGTGTTGTCTGTTTTAGGTTCTATAATTAACGGAAAAAAACCAATCTTTCGGACGGAAGGGACCTTCTTTAAATTAGACAACCTGAGGGACTAGCTAGATATTTTTGGCAAAACCTATAGTTGTTTGATTAATTTTGGACTAGTAGAAAACCTTACGGTGGTATTCTAAAATAATATAATTACCCTTAAGATTGCTATGGAGATGGACCCATCTTGTTGTATTTCAAAGACGTTCCAGCTGCTATCGGTGACAATTACATTTATTTTTCGTGGTGATTCCTCAGTATTTATTCCTTTTATAAATGGAATATTATTCACTGCTTATAATATTTGTCATGCATTTTTATATGTCCATTTACATAAGAAGAATTGTGTATCATGAAAAAAACATATAATCCATTAAAGGTCTTGCATTAATTTTGAGGCCCAGATTCATTCATTGCTTTAAAATCGAAAACCCTAGAGTCCTTGAATCCTCTCTTGGAGTTCGTGAGTGGCTATTTCACCAGTCTCACCGAACCTTTTTTTTTTTTGGACATCAAGTTGAGATTTTATAAGTTTCCCCTAAATAATTCAAAATATAGAAAAGAGTGACCGTACTTCTGTGTCAAAGTTAAAGGAAAAATTAAGTGTACTTATACATCATATTCCAAACTTATTCTGGTCCAAAAGCATAGCGACACTTCGCATTTTTCGTAACCAGGGGAAGTGGTACTATGGGTAAGATCTCATGGCTAAGAGATATATTTTTTGCCCAAAAAACTTTAAAACAGTACTCTACCCAATGGGGTGTTGGAAAAAAAATAAATATATTCTAAAGTGAGATATTTTTGATAAGTTCTTTATTTAAAAATTAGATTATAAGTATTCAAAGGGGTTTTTGTAATCAAGTTTATCTCTCTCCATTTTTGATTAAAAACACGAGCTCATCGGAGGAAATTCTTTATTTAAATGGTATTATATTTACCACAGTGGAAGGCATCTGATTCTGGCCTGAAGTGGGGGATCCGGCCTCAAAATTCTCACATTTTGTATTTAATTTTCGTGTCAAATGATTGGCTTCATCATTTGAGAGATGATTTATTGCCTCTCCGTGCGATGTGTATTCTGCCGGTGTCTTTCAACGTCTAAGCCCTCTAACTGGCACACGCCTTTATTCATAATGAGGCATTTTTCTTTCAATTTATGTAAACCAAACACTACTCTTATTCAAAATTATAATAATTTGAGTTTGTGCGAGGTTCTTAGTGTACTTTAGATGCAACTTGGATCAGAATAATGTTTTGTGCGTTTTGGAAAATCATAGATATATGTGGCGATTTTTTTTTCTTATCAACGTTTTCACCTAAATAATTCAAAACGACATATTAGAGTTGATGGACTCTTTTTTTCAAAGCCAAAAAAAAATTCTATACTAATAAAGGATCAAATTCGCTTTTGTCCCTAAGTTCGCTCGTTTTTCTAAAGACTTATTCGTTCTCGCTATTTTCTGGTGAAAACCGAAATCGGCAACTCACGCGTATCGGAAAAGGGATGCATCGTGCAGGCTGAAGGAGGGTCTATTTTCCGCCACAAGGAAGATTTATATAGAGGCGCCAAAAGACTTATCTCAACTGGCGTCAAGAGAAAAATAAAAATCTATCTTTCTAAAGTAACTAGTGTTATAAAACTTTTATAATTAAAGAAATTTAAATTTATATATCTTGTTTTTATAATTTGTATTCTCTCCACAAATGTGGTTTGATTAACAAATATGTATATGATATGGAAGTTTTATTTAATTCATATCAATTTTTTCGACGTAGATATTCACTAATCTTCCCCATTCAAAATGACTTATTTCATCATGTAGAAGAATAATCTGCTGTAATCCTCTCACGCTTTTATACTGCCCCCTTTTGATATTTTAAGAAGGAATATGAATTTTTTCTTTTTATGTATCTTCCAGGGTTTTCTTCTTTAGTTGGTCTTTTGTTTGTATTTTAAATAATGGTAATGGTAATAGGAGGAAAAGTTACGGGGGAAAAGAACTATGGTTTCTTAATTTAGGGTTATCAAAAATATATAACATACATTTTTATAAATCCAATTTGATGAGCCAGATAAAAATTGGGCGAACCAGAGATACTATAAAATTTAATTAACGTTAATAAAATAAATGGCATAAACCTTTATTGATATTTTACGGTTAATCCATTGGTGGAAAGTAAAGGGAAAATCATTAATATTACTCAAAATTTAGCGCCATACTTTATTAGGGCAAGCCACAAGGAAGGAAATTAGAGCTAACAAATGAATTTCAAAAAGAAAGAAAGCGCCCTCGAAAGGTTACGTCCGCTTTTCTCTTTCTGGTTTTCAAGTTCCTTCTCCAAATCTCTCATCTCGACTTTTATCCATAATTCTTCATCCACTGTAAAAGATAGGGTATCATGGCCAATTAGGGTTTTTCAAAAATTAACATCTGAAGATCCCAAATATGTCCGACTTCGACTGGGTCGGGATTACAGCCAATCATGCTGTGTCGGGCCGGAGACGACCCGGTCGTTCGCCGTTCTGTTGCAAGAGAGAAGAAAATCCATACCAATTATCGAGATTTTGATTACCTCAATGGCAAGCCCACAAAAAATTTAAATGGCTCTCTCTTTACATAAACCTCCCAGATGATGACAATGCATTAGAATGACTAAATGATAAACTTCTCAGTTGAGACCTGCTCAGCAGGCTAGGCATTGATGGTGTCACCGTATCACATTTAACGGGCGGAGGCCACTGAGCCTGCAGTGGTTCTAGAAAGATTCTGACGAAAATAACGACCCAATGTGACAGGAGAAGGAATGCCCATGCCTTCAATTCCACTATATTTCGCCGCGTTAGGAAGTTCGGGTAAGCAATGGATTGCTAATAGGCGGCTGCGAAAACCCAGATGTGGCAACTGGCGGTGATGATAGCCGATTTTCATCAAGAATTGTGTTTCTTTGGCGTGTGCTTCGGAATGAGGTTGCGCCTTCAGATTGAAATTTTAGGAAGGTTGCCTTGAAATCAGCAGCACCAGAATTATCCCCATTCTAAGTTTGGACTCGCCATCAAATTTGCGTACTCAGAGATTGGGCATCGCGAATGGAGGCCAACACGTCTCCTAGCTCCAGAATAGCGCGAGGTTGATCATTTTTTTAAACTACTTATGCGAACATACTTGGCTCTTACGGCTCAAGTCAAGTGTGGTGATCGAATGTTTGGGTGGGAATTTAGAGGGTGTGAAATGAGGTTTTTTGAAGGTAATAAGGCAAGAACTTGTTCGTATCTAAAAGTATTTGAGCTAGTCTGTAGTAAAGAGACCAACTGAATTATTGAGATAAGTGAGTGATTGCGACAAAATGAGTAGCTTAGAAAGCAATGAACAATTGGAGAAGTAATAAGTGAGTAAACGGCTGCATAGACGTTGTCTAAGGAGCGATTTAAAATGATTTTTATGAGGGAAATTGAAAAAGGGAAAGGGCATGATTTGAGTTAAGCAGGTGATAAAGTTTGGATGATAATGTACCATTATGCGAGAGATAGCGAAGTAGTAGAAAAAAATAATTGAGCCAAGCTCATGACTGGCCTGTGTGATGAGACTTTGCGAAGGCCTTGGACCGTGATAGGCTCTCGCGTGCTTGTGGGGCGGCAAGTTGTTGTTGTTCATAGCATCCTCCGAGCTTCGTATTTTATATTAACAGGGAATGGGTGAAGCCAACTGGCTGTGCTCCCTGTCTTCACTGTTTGATCTTCGGCAGGGGGGTGGCGCGGCCTCCATATTACCATAGATTGCAGTTAAGATGTTTAGAAATATCACCTAAGCTGTGTGAGACGTTAGCCTGGGCAGTGCTTTCCGCTGAAAGGAGAGCAGTGGTTTTGGTTCGAAATTAAGTCTAACCTGCGAACAGCTAGTTGCTGCCTGAGGCTTGTTACTTTAAGGCATGCCTTTGCTAACTGCGTAATTTCGATACCATTCTTTGATTTACCACGCGCGTTTCGTCAATACCGGGCCTGTGGATTGATGTGCGTGTGGTTTGCGTTATAGTGTGTTTAAGGTTACATGTATTTTTCCAATTAAATACGGTATAGATATTATGAAATTCGAAAGTATGTGCATTTGCCGTATAATGTGCCAAATGTATTGGTGCCTATTACTTTTACAATCATCATAGGACCAATTTTAAGTTGCTTGATATGATGAGTCTGGGATAATTTTTACCACCTCTTAGTTGTCTTGTGGAAGGTTTAACACGTTAAAAGCTCTATATCCGCCTATCAGGCGCTTGATGATTAGGTCTCAGTCAATGTGTGGTACTATAGATCCTCGGAATTCATCGTTCAACTTTTGATTTTTGGAACTTATACCTATATGCTGATGGCACTCGAGATGCGCTGTGTGCCTTTACTTGTATGCAATTTTAGTGAGAGGATTGCATATGGAATCAATACTTTCACGTGATATTAAAGTCAGTTAAAATACTCAATGTTTGTAGCGTTTGGGCCAATTGAGGTTATATGGTCATTACCGTGCGTTTTTCCTAGATTCTGCATTGCCTTTTAGTTCTTGAGGACAATACTTGACCGATATCGTTTAGCTGGAAGATACTGCCAACTCAGATACTCAGATATAGCGTTTGGTTCTCTCCGAAGCTTGAATTGGCCCAATTTGCCCTCATCCGTACCCTTGTCGACTTAGACATGGACATAGGGTGAACTCAACAATTGAAATGTTGTGCTATAACACAACAATAATGAAAGCTCCTCGAAAACATGGAACCTGAACTGTTTCGAATTTGAAGAATCATGTGCTAATAATGATTATGTAAATAGAGGAATTCGGCAAATTTAGACAGCATTGTACTTATGCGAATTTTATTTGGATATTAAATGGAGTTTGACTCAATTACGTTATCTATCTTCGGAATATTTTCCTCCTTAAGCCTAAATTATAGTAACCAACTCAAGGGAAAGAATAAGGAATAGGATGCACTCTCAAAAACAATTTGGGTGGCGGGAATTAGTGTAATAGGATTATTTTTGGTTTGGAAAAGGTTAGATAATGCATTACCTCCGGGTTCAAAAAGAAACACCCACTTATCTCTCAGCCAACTATAATTAAAAATTAACTGAATCATAGATAAAAAAACAATTCCTAAAACTTAAATTGCTGCCTGTCTATTTATATTATCTAGGACAAGTGCCCAGATTCCCAGTTATTACTGAAAAATCTTCAACTTAATATAGCTCTGTAGACTCTAGACTGAATTTTGTTGTAATGCTTCCTTATTTTAGCCTAAATCCGTGAGATAAAGCAAGGGTAACAACCCAGTTAACTTCTGTTCGAGAGTGGAATTAATTATTCTTTTTACATATAATGAGAAAATAAAAGGAAAGCTGTACTAGAATTCCAGTCTTGCCGAGTTGTGATCGCGTGGCCATCATTCTCCTTTCAGGGATGGAATGAAGGAAACTCAGCCTTCGTCTGAGGGGAAGAATTTTAGAGATAGTTCCAGCCCATGAGAATAGATCAATTCGTTGTAAACTTTCTCCTTAGAATACCATGTGGCCGTAATAAGCTTTTGAAGGGCAACCAACATCACAAGCATCTCAAATAATCCATGCATATTTTCTAAGACAAGCAAATGTTCCGGGTTTTTCAACTCATAAAAGAAGTGTTTTGCGTGTTTCACCAGCTTAGACGCTTCATGTTTTGCTTGTGATGTCATTTACCGGCTCAAGGAGTTCTAGCGTGAGTGCTTCAAAACAACATACTACTAGCAAATACTTTCTTTGTGACATAATAACAATCTTCCTAGTTATTTTCCCACAACTAGTAGCATGGACTTCTATTCGGAGCCTTTTTGCTCTCTTCATAACGTTGAGGTCCGAGTAATGAAGAAACCTGCTGCGCAGTATTTCTCCTTGTAGTAGAAATAATATCAATTGATTTTGCGTGCTCGCTTTCTTTCATCCCATTACGAAGGAGTGAGCGTGCATCATAATAGATTGAGTTTCCAATCAGCAGTCCGTTGTGCCGTCCCTTCACTGCTTTTTTTGAAAGGGTATTTCTTCACATAATATTAGTTTAATACTCTTCTTTCACCTAACTTTTCACACTTTCTATCCTTACGCTGACCAATTAACATCTAAATCAGATAGTTTTATTCTACTCCCTCTATATATTAAATTTGCCGCCATGTATACTCTCATGCGCAAGACATTACGTCAATCATTTGCCAGTTCCCATAACCATCTCAACATCACAGGGCTTGTAAGTGACAACTATCTTCCAACCCACTATACTGTGACTGCCCGACCTGCTTCATTGAAAGCGGTTTACGTCCTTACAATCATCAATCTCAAGATCCCTTGCAACCTTTGAATTGTTCCTGTATTTTCAGTATTCAGAAGTTTACAAGTCTGACACATGGATATTTGTTTATCATTTGACACCTGCTACCCAAGTCCAAAGCTAACTCTATGAACTTAAGAATTGTGTGTTCAGCAGCTTTCCAAAATTATATACAGTAGATGTTAGGGTTCAATTTGCAGATGGGCAACATTATCCAATTTTGGCTTTATGCGGAAGCATAGATGCGCAACCTAAGGCTCTTACCCAAGCTTGGAAAATATTCGTTAGACATTAATTATGGTTGAAAATTTGGATATTATTCATTATGCACTTAGTTTTCTTTCTGTGGCCTGGTGACTTCTATCAAGACCAAAGATTGTGCCCATACAAAAAACCGAATGAACTGCATGCTTTGCATTTTCAGAGTTTTACTCATTGTTGGATCTTCTCCTCGTGAATTTCCTTGAATAATAGACTCTTTTGCTGATATGATGTGAGCACATGTAGAGAGCCGCGCGAGAGAGAGACATGCTAAAACATTTTAGTATTGATAAATTAGCATCATACTATCCGTTGCGTTTAGTAATATGGTTTGCTTAAATTGTATTGATGAGTAGTATCTGCGAAATAGGGCCGGTAGATGCTAGCGGCTTAATGTTGAGTTGTTAGATGTAAGGTGGGTGTTTCACCTAAATTGTCGCAGATTTCAAGAAGGACTTTAATTCCAAACGGGATCATTTCGTAATTCTTTGCGGACTGGGATAGAACAAAGGAAAGTTGAACTTTTTCTATTTTTGGGAGTGCTATTAGCTAAAGCCCAAAAAAATCACACTGCCTAATAGCCCAAATATACAGAAGCAACACGAAAAAAGGTGTGTAGTGACACTTAAAACCACCCTGTATTGCCATCTTGAGCTTCTTCTTGTTTAGTAGAGTTGTAGCTATCATTATGGATGCAACGACCTCTTTTGGGAGGGTGTTTTCACTCAAATCGTGGATAATCATTCAAGTTATAGGTCGGAAATACCTTAGCTGAGTACGTGACCTAGCTGATTAAAATAAGACCAATGGGGCTTGCTTCTTTTCTAGGTTTCTTACAGACAGATAGCCAGTACCGTGTTTGGCCGATCTGATTTTATTCGATTGCTATCCATAGACTTGGCCATTATCTATTTTGTCAAGGGGTATTAGACAACTTGGCTAAATTGCGAGTTCTTCCCCGAGACTTTTCGGTAGTTGTGGGATGTAATTTTTTTCACGAGATAGCTACAGATCATACTTGCTCTACACCAACATACGCTCTCTTGGGCTCGGGGAAGGCCAACAATAAAATCTCGGAATTCACACTTCTTGGGTTTCATTATTATTGAGCGACAAGGTCAATAATTCTTTTTCACTTAATTTAGAAATTATAATATAATTGCGAGAGGAGGGCATTAATGATGTACTCCTCCTAAGGAGTTCTGTAAGGTTTTTTTATTTGTTTTATTTTGAAATTAAAAAATGGCTTTCTTTTGATTTTGGGAGAGTGGAAACAGATATATATTGTCCATATGTGAAAGATATGAATAATGTTAGAATGCAGAACTCCTGAAGCGGGAGCAAAAAATTATTGAAAAGTATGTAAAAATCTTAAAGTTGAAGGAAAATGTGCATAGCCAAAGTGAAAACTATTTCAAACCGAAAATGGATATATGACAAACCATACTAAAAACAAGTTTTTGGGAGGATTGAATGTCAGTAGTGACGAGAAGAACTGCTAAGATGGAAGCAAGAGAAATTTAGGAGGCAGATTAAAAAGTGAGTTCTAAGTGTGTTAGATAGGGAAGGAAAATGGGTTGTCAATGTTCTAGTTTTGTAAATGAGTGAAGGATGCATGTATTCTTGCGCAGAAGGCAAATTTTAGGGTGCATGAATGGAATGAAAGCAATTTCAAAGTTTATTGCTGATTGTAATTAAGGTAGTTGAATTGTAATGTTTCTGGAGGTAGACGAGAAATGGTTTGAAAAATGCATTTGAGTGCATGATATTGAACGATATTATTGGTTGGGTCAATTGCAAAATAGTGCTCAACTCAAGGTGGAGAGTGGTAATTGATGGCTGACCGCAAACATGAACTTCAATGAAGTTGAGGCGGGTCTTTTGGGTATTTGTTAAGGTCATTGCGGATGTAATACTGGCAGCAATCAATGGGGTGACTAAGATTGGTCGCCTAATTCTGCCAAGTTTCAAAAAAATTGCCATGGAAAACGTTGAATGACCTGTACTTGGTTTTATGATTTAGTGTAGCGACTTGGAAAATTATATGGCAGGGTATGTAGCTTGTAGGCAGAGGTGAAAGGCGGAAAGATGTGAACATTGTGCGAAGTATGGAAATTAATCATACTGTATCCTGTGAGAGCAATTAAAGGAGAGGTTACGAGGGCCAGATTAATTTGGCTTAAGGACAACACAGAAATAATGGATCTTACGTCCTTTTAGTGGAAGCGGCAAACTTTGGAAAACGTTTACAATCACCATAGTAGATCAATCATTAATCTCTCTTGGTTTTGTGTATATGATATTATTCAGGATCGGAGATCAGGAAATATTCACTTGCTGACAATCAATTTCCTTTGTGCAGGTCATACTTCTCACGCTAAAAAACTTTACAATAAAAATAAAAAAAAAAAATAAACAAATGAATTATTATATGATATCTTTTCAATTTTTTTAGCCTGATCCTGCCCCTCCATTTTCCATCTTTTGACTTATCGTGAATGTAGCCTCAGTGTATTTATTGTCTGGTGATGTTTTTTATTAGCTTAGATCAAATTAAAAGAGAATAAATTTAAGGGGGTCCACATTTGTTTTTTAAAAGGCACATATATCAAATAGTCGTAATGAATGGACTCAACATACAAAAAGTTTTCTATTTTTTTTTTTATGTTGAAATCTGTATGCCATTGGGTTCTTTAATTACCACAACAAATACAAGAATATTCTGTTAAAAAAAAATGGTCCATTTTCTTTTTTTTATTCCGGAAGACTAAGCACAAATTTTTATACTATTTACAATAGTCCGGTTACAACAGCTAACGATTTTTGTTTTTTTGTGATTCTCTGTGTAGGATCCACTCAAAAAAAATTTGGAAACATTCAAAGAAGGATAAACTTGATTATCATGACAATGAGATCTGAGAGGGTATTCAGTGTCCACCACGAAACATCTTAAAGTTTTGATTGCGAAGATCAACATTAGTTAGCGGTTTGAAGAGGCGAAAATTCAGATTTGGTGTATTTTTATTATGGAAAAACAGAAGATAAAGTGACTGAAATAGAGGTGAAGACCCTTGCTTAAGATTTATATTCTATTTGGTGACAAATGGGTGGATGGCTCCGTATCTTACTAGTTTATCTAGGAGGTTGAATGCAATAGTTTTTGCACGTTGTCATTTAGAGCTTATGCTTTAATTCAAGAACAATTAAAGAGAAATGGGAACAGAGAACAGTACGATTAATGGATAATTGAGGAAAATGCACACTTTTTTCAAAAAAAAGAGAAAAAGAAAAGTTCAGAAAACAAACGTGGCGGAATGAGATATACTTGGGGTGTACTTACGAGAATTGATTTGAATGATCCTTTTTTAATAATTATCCAAGGATCCGTGTATTACATTTAACTCCCGGAAGAAGATATAGAGTAGAGGCAAAGTCTGATACAAAAAAGAAAAAGAATTTTTTCCAAAAAATACGATATAATTTGTATCCTTGCTGATAGGCAGACTTGAGGCTTTTTTTGAAGAATATTAATGAGTTGAAAGGCCAGAGATCTTGAATCAGTCAGCGGCACTATTACCACATCAGTTTATGGTCTTCCTCGACATTTTGACAGGCCAAATTTTTTGACTCCGTGCAACTACAGTACGCTCGTTGGGAAACTTCTGCATTCTTTGCATGTGTATCTTATTTTGCTTGTTTTGCAATTTGTTTAGCTTTGAAATGCGCGGGGCTTATGTTGTTTAGTGCTACCTATCACTACCCGTGAGCCCTGCGGAGGCTGTTCACGATATCGAGCTCAAAAGGGGAATTATCGGTTTGCCTGTTCTCTTGGCATTGGAACGCCCCCATACTGTACACTTGCCGCGCTCATCACAGTTTGAATAAAAACACTGGTCATCAAGTGTAGCTTGGACGAAGGTGATGGCTAACAAGGTATTTCCTATGGCGCGTTGAGTAGTTGATGATGATTAGCAGCTTATTAAGTTATGGTTTCTGTCCGCCCCTATAGGCACAACACTATTCTTCCTTAAAATATTTAATATTCGGTGTCGCGTGTATGACAGAATGGGTTGTCTATATGACATCGGGGAGACCTCCCCCCAGGCAAACACCGCCGCTGTATTCTGAAAGGGCCTGGCTTCAGGGTTCATGGATAGATTAACCAGATTCTAGATGGGAGTGAGAGAGAGCATTTCTTTTAAGCTGGCGCTCTTGTGTTAGTCCATGACCCCTTAGCGAGAAGACATTGCTCGAACATATGCTTGTTGGTTCAAGCAGCATCTAGCGTTGTTGGACGGGACTGTCAGGCCTGACATTTCAATGCCAACGCGCATGGCGCAAGCTCTTCCCAACACTTGCACTATATCGGGTTAGGGTGCATGGTTATGAACCTGACTCGCGTATCAGTGGTGGCAGTTGATCCTGATGCCGGCGTATATCTCTGCCTGGTACCTTCTATTGGGCATTATGGGGGACTTTGTTTAGGGCGTTGGACCATATAAACCTGACATCGCCGGGTAACCTCACAACTTGCTTGATACTAAATGCTGGGCATAGGTGAGAATCCTGTTATCTGCTGAGCTTCGGTCCGTTTCCACCGTGTAATAGTCCTTTGTGTCTTTTCCCGCATTCGTAAGTTTTTGTAATTTTCTAGACATCATGCTATTCTTGGGATGTCATCTTGAATCGACAGCGCTTCCTATATTGTGGGGCAACGTTTACTACATATCTCATTGTTCCTGACTCGCTTCAGGTCTTTTGGTAGCCGGTACTACCCAATTAACTGCTTGTCTGTTCACAAGGGCATAATTGCACTTGAAATGTTTTCCCCCAATTGTATATTGTTTGCTTTCCAGGGATATTCAATGTTTGATTCAATATTATTTGGCAGACGCCCGTCTCAATTTGCTCTCAATGTTCTAGCGGTGTCGGGTGCGTTGACACAAACAGCTACGTCTGGGTGCTAGTTTTCGGGCTTTTTTCTGGTAAAAAAATTATGGGAGGAGGCGTTTTAAGGTTTTTGGAGTCGATGGTAGCGGGCTTAAAGGTTCTAGCTTATAAGGGGGGCCCTAGTGGGTGCTAGGTTATTTTATTTTTATTACCTATAAATATATAAAATTAGAGGGTAGGTTAGCCCCGGGGCCCATTTACTGCTAACTTCACAGTTCATATATATGCTGTTGTGGTGTGGTGTGTGTGTGTTTATGTGTGCTTTTCAATTTAAGTTTTGGCTGACGGTGTGGTAAAATTTTTATTGTACTCTGTTTTTGATTCCTTTTCTTTATTACAAAATTTCTCCTAGACGTTCTTATATTTGCTTCATGTTCATTGGTTTTTGATTGTGCTGTCAGCTGAGACTCTTGAATATACTGCTGATGCTCACTGCGAGCTGCAGTTTTCATGATAGAGCAAGAGAGATAAAAATAAAATTGTTTTCTCAATAAAATGTTGGTCTTAGATTATTGTATAATTTTTGATTATATGATGGATTACAACTAATAAGAGAAGTTTAGCATTTATTGCCCATTACTTTAGCAAGCATTAGATTCGTTTTTACCAAAAGGAGCATGTGCGAAAAACGTAATTATAAGTACGCAACGAATTTGATGATGAGCCGCACATACCTAAATAATTTGAAAATGGCCACTCTTAGCGCAACGTTATTTTTATTAAGTCTTATGGCAAAAACGATAGATGTGGCCGCGTACACCAGATGTTGGAGGCATAGGAAAGGCAGAAAGCGAGGGAGGTATTATTTTAGCAACCGGGAGTATTAACACATCGATAATAAGTAAATACTGTATGCATCCCCTTCAATAATCGCTTGACAAATCTATATTGTTGTGTAGTCAAATAAGAGGGTTATGGTCCTTGGCTTGCGACGACAAAGAGGGTCAACTGTACAGAATTGGTTTATTCCTCCATTTTAAGAACTTTTTTTTTTGACAAAATATCCTAATACATGAGTGATTATTGATAGTTAGTTTTGTATCGAAAATACCTTGCTTGCTCAATAACTTAATTAATTTTCCTAACTTGCTTCGATTAAGTAATTCGAAAGTTCCAAAATATGAAGCCACAGGACTTTGATGAAGAAGAGAGCATCACCATCGTTCACCATCTCGTTAAATAAAGAGTATATAATAATGGAATTCGGAGTGACTCATGCCATTCATATAACATATTCATGTAAGACTTTCCCGCTCTTCCGCTCTCTATTATTTAAAGATTTTTTTATTTCGGTTTATTTTTATGGCCACGGAAGTACTTGTGTGAACTGACTTAAGCCTCAAAGCTTAGAACATATTTATGGAAAACCCTGGTTACTTACCATGTGGTTTTTTTTGCGTTTAATTATGCGGTCCGCCTACCTCAAATCAATTTTCAACAATAAGTTTTAAGACACTCAAAGGGCATATTTCAAATCTTGACATTTCTATCTTATTAATAGTCATACGTTTTCCAAGGAGACAAGTATATCTATTCACTTCATTTTCATTTTATCACAGTAAACAGCGGCCCACGGTCATAAATTTTAGACCACGATAATAAAATACCATAAGAGTTTACATTGTTATTTTTGCATGTAAATATTATGTTCAATTTTTTAAATAAAAAATTTAAAATATATTGTCACAATTTTTTTGGCAATAAACAATTGGTGGTCGAGAGACACAACATATGTTCATGCTCAGCTTAACTTTGACCGAGATCGGTTACCAACATTCGTTTTTATTATTTAAAGGGGTAGAGTTGTGTCTTAAGTGATATTTCACAAAGATATGGGGGAAGGAAACCAGGTTTTTATTAGGAACCATTTTCTTGGAAATTATATTCTAAAAGTTCATCGTAATAGAATATATTCAAGGTTAATTTAAACTATAGTTTAGAGCACGAAAATTTAATTTTTTCTTCCTTTTTACTTTTGTGGCGAAAAATTTTGGACAATTTGTCAGGCCATTCATATGATATAGTAAGGTCAAAAAAATTTTGGACCTTGTAATTAGATGCGCTCCAAATCTTTTTACGGTTTTTTTGTACATTATTATGATAAAAAACGTCTCCGCATTGCTTAAATAAAGTTAGAATTAGTGTGATTAAATAAAAGAAGGTGGAACTAATCGTGTGGTTCCAGAGAGTGATAGCCCAATAGGCAATAAATTTTGAGACTGCAGCGTTTTTGTGTGTGAGCTATTGTGTCCCATACTATTAATGATTTTAAATTGATCATATTTTTTTTAGAAATAAAACTTATTTTAAACAAAACTTTTTTCAATCCAAGAGCTTGTGTGATAATAATCCCCCAGTATTTTTTATTAATTAAGAGAACGGACGGGAGCTTTATTGCCTAATTGAGTTATCTTATGCACCAATTTTTGAAAATTAAATGAGCATTAAAAGAAGCTTTGGAAGTTTTTTTTTTGAAATTGGTTTCCATCCACTTAACCACATTAATCGCATAGAAAGACATTACGTGTGATAAAAATTTTTAAGGGCGGGGAAACATCGACTTTTTAAACGCGTTCAGGTTGAAGTCAGAAGAAGGCCCATTTAAGGACAAACTTTGAAGACATTCAGCTATTGATATTTAGTTTGATATATAAGTGTTAAAACGGATTAAATTTTAATTTACGTTTTTCATTCAATTCGTTTACTTTAGTCTCATGAATACTTTGTTTAGTGGATTGGTAAGCTTGTGAAATTAAAACGTTTTGTCGGGTATGGTGACCATCTCATAAAGTATTTAAATATTGGAGTCATTATTTGAGGGACAACTGCTATATATTAGGATTACAGGGAATTCGGTTATTTAAGTATTTTCGTCAATATGTAGTTTAATTAGCTATATATTCAGTCCTAGCATGTTAAGGGTGTGTAATCAAGAAGATCCAATAATTATTAACTTTGATAATATTAATTGCCTAAATTATATATATTTTTATTAATCAGGATTTATTTTGGATTATTGCTGAAACCCCCCTTCCTCCATAAAGCACATTAGGCATGTGGGAAAGGTGAAACATATGAATTTGACATGAGAGAAGAAAATGCCCCAACGTTGGAAATGTGCTGGTTGAAGTCGCATTTAGCTACCTTTGCTATCTTCTCTTCACTT
>NW_023591057.1:0-27899 GCF_014843425.1 Jatropha curcas | reverse complement strand
ACGCATCATAGTCTAAACAACCATTCTTTTTTCAAGGAATATATATCATCAGTACACCAAAAATATAATAGATGTTATTTCCTTCAATAATCATAACTCTAATACATTTATAAACTTATATATACAAACCTCCATAATTACAAATCTACATACATGCAAAAGATCACCATTTACAAATTATCCTACCCAAAAAATGTGATCTCTACTCTGATGCTCTGTTCTCTGGCTTAAGAAAAAAAACCCCCCCCCCCCCCCCCCCCCCCAAACCCCCACCCCTTCCCCGGGCTTTTCCTTTTTAAAACCCCCCTGTTACGCGTGATAAAATCAACGCGCTGAGTGGAAGACTCAGTGGTGCTAAAATTAACCAACAATTTAAATTAACAATAAAGCCCAAGGCAAAACTTAATTACTCAACTATATAAATTTACCGAAATTGCATTCATTTAATTCAAATACTTTGAAAGAAATGAGAAGATTATAAAATACAAAATATGTCTTCAATCTTTTTATAGCAACAAAAAATTTCATTTTTCGTTGAAGGCTTCCATACTCATCGCAGAATGACATCAAGCAGATTCTGCATCGTGGCCTAATTAGCGCCACCCCCATTACATACATGGCCTATGAAAGCACCCCGTGCCCTATGGAAAGCACCACCCCCATCAACACAGTCCGTCGCCTATGAAAGCACCACCGTGGCCTAGGGGAAAGCACCACCCCATCACCACAATGAACGCGCGTCCGCCTATTTATAAGGCTGATAACCCTAGCATATTGCACATATGATCATAGCTTCACAATAAGAAAATCCATATCATCATACCACGTTTCAATCATGCATAGTAGAGCCCAAATCAAAATCATTCTTTCACAAAAGCAATAAGTCTAAATCAAAACCTCTTCATTTCTTAATACTCATCAGTTCAGAATTTTACTCAAAACACTAGAGATATATATATACGTAATATAGTATAAAGTACATAAATCAAGAACTTTTCAGCATGTTCATAAACTTGACCTCTGCTGGGTTTTTAACACATAATTTGAGTTATGGGTCTCCAAATTGAATGAAATCAGATTCATTAGAAAGTTAACCCAAAATGCTACAAATGTTCAGAAGGGACCGGACCACAGCCCAGATCACAGAGTAAGATAACAAACAAAAGCTCAGAACACAGACCAACAGATCAGACCTGATTCAGCCAGAACCTGAATTCAAGGCAGAACCAAAGTCCAATGTTTCTTGAAATTCCTACTTCACCGAAAAACACTCAAATTGGAAACCAATCCAAGAAACGAGAGAATTTCTCAAGACACAGGCGCAAACAACTTTTATGAAGAACTTCAGAAAACCTAATCTTATCATTATAGTGGTCAAAATGGGCACTCAATTTAGTATGCATGGGCTCGACACAACAGAGTCAGTTTGGGTGTTTGAGCCATAAATGCGAGCTATCGTTCTCAATTTGGACACAAAGAGGATGGCTTGGAAAGCATAAGGAAGTTAAATCTATAACTTTTATGAAGAACATAAAACGCTTATTTTGCCATTTGAAGTTGGTCAAAAATGCGGACCCATCTTTCGGATATACAGGGAAAGACACCATCAACAAGACCAGTTTTGGTATTTTCACGTTTTGGTATTTCAATCATAAGTTGAGCTACAAGTATTGGAATTAGACATAAGAATATGTTTTGGAAATCTGAGAAATAGAGCTAAAACTTTCATGAAAAAGTAAAAAACAAATGGGAAGTATAAAGGGGTCAAAAATGAGCTCCAATCCCACGGCAGAACACATCTCACATTAAAATTCAGCAATTTCAACAAAACATACAAAGTTCCCAAAATATATTCAAAACCCTAACCATTTAAAACAACTTAAACAAGTGAAATTATGATTGCACTAACCTTATTAACAAGCTTGATTAAGCTTGGAAAGCCTTACTCCTTGGCTTTCTCTTTCCCCTCCTTTGAGGATGGTCTCCAACCTCTTTCAAAGATGAAAAATCAAACATTTACAAGCAAAACTTAACAAAAGAAATATGTTGGAGCATGCATTTAATTCAATCAATTAACATGTCTAAACCATGAATTCTAACTTAACAATTCACAAAACTTCAAAAAAAAAACCACAACTTACTTGCTTCAATGGTAACTTCACTTCTCTTTGCTTTTAATCACCAAACTCAACTTCTACTTCTTAATTCTTAAGAATTAAATACAAATCTATGGTTTAATTAGGTAGTTTGGTGGTAAATTTGGAGGTAAGAAAATGAAAGAAGAAGGAAGAAGATGGAAATGGCGTAGAGAAGAGAAGAGAAGAAAGACAAAAATGTTGTGGTGTTTACTTTAATTGCCAAAGTCAAATTTGACTTCCTAAAATCATGCAAAATGTGTGGCTAAGATCAAGTCCTAAGTAATCTCATCCAATGGCTCTAAATACCAACTGGCCTCTAAAATATTCCTCAAATAATTCCTTCTACTTTCTTATTTAAACTCCACCAACTTAATTAAATTTAACTCCAGCTAAAGATAATCCTCATTTTATTTCTTATATATACCACACTAGACAATATATGCCATTTCAATACAATAAGACTCTCCAAAAATATTCATTAAATATTCTACCCACCTAAATCATGCAAACATGGCTCCAAATAATAGTGAAAAAAAAATATTTAAATATGTATAGTAATTTTTCGGACATTTTTCCGGACTAAAATAATACCAAGTTCCGGACCGATGGTACTATTCACAGACCGGTAAATCACTATTACCGACACAAAAAAAAATCAGTCTGTTACAAGCATGATATTATCAAAATTTATAATTTTAAAGGCATAATAGGTAGTCTACTAATGTCAAAAAAAAAAAAAAAAAAGGTTGTCTACTAAATTTAAAGTATCAAAATATAAAGTTTAAATTACCATAATATTTTTTACAGGAAGTGCTGAGGGTGAATTTACGCATTTGGTCGAATGTGTGTGTGTGTATATATATATATATATTATAATATAATATTATATAGTATATAATATATATATATATATATATATAAAATATATGACTATATAAAACTAAGGAATGATCGTAATCCAGCCATTTTATGTTTATATTTTTTAATGGATATTATTTATTTTATTATTTAGCACCACCCTGCCTCGATATTTACTAAACTCAGATTTGAATCAGGAAGTGTCCTCAAGCCTTCCTTTCTCTACTCTATCTTCTCTATTATATTTGTGGCCAAACTAGTCACCATATATACTATATTAATAACAAGAATACAATTTGCAGCCATTTTATGTTTATATAAATGGATATTATTTTATTTTATTTATTTAGCACCACCCTGCCTCGATATACTAAACTCCAGATTTGAATCAGGAAGTGTCCTCAAGCCTTCCTTTCTCTCTCTATCTTTCTCTATTATATTTGTGGCCAACTAGTTCACCTTCAACCTTCTCTTTTGCATTTCATTTTCAGTTCGAAAGTTGAAACCTCTTCAACTCTTTCATCGTGCTGAAATTCATACCCACCTGAAAGAAAAAAGAAAAGGAAAGACTCTTTCTTTGTTTTTTATATAATATAAAAAATCACCTGAGAGTTGAATACATAGACGTACTGTAATGATGCCTCAAAAGCCTCTTCTTCAGGAGCTCCTTCAAGAAGATCAAGAACCTTTTTTGCTCAAAAACTACATTGCTGATAGACGTTGTCAAATCAAGAAACCCATTTCCTCAAGAACCCATTTACAACTCAAGAAAAGAAAACCCATTTCTCAAAATTTTTGCAAGAATGCTTGTTTTTTCTCTGTTAATAACTCTCCAAATCTTACAAAATCCCCTCTCTTTGATTTCCAATCTCCTACTAAAAGCCCTTGCAAAACGTCAAACGCAATTTTCCTTCATATCCCAGCTAAAACTGCTTCTCTTCTTCTTGAAGCCGCTCTTAGGATTCAAAAACAATCAGCAACTCCAAAATCCAAAAACGTTAATAATGGGTTTTCTTTATTTGGGTCTTTAATAAAAAAACTAACCCATCGTAGTAAAACTAGAAAGCGCGAGATCAAAGAAAATATCGTCAATGCTACTCTAGGCTATAGGAAAGTACCAGAAAGCATTAGCGAGCAAGAGAAAAGCTTTTCTTGTTCTTGCAATGGTAGGCCAAGTAGTACTGTTTGGTCAGAGAGTAATGAAGAGAAGTCTTGGGATTTAGATTTAGAGACTTCAAGTAGTAGCCAATCTGAAGAAGTGGAAAATTTTAAGTATCTTAATGTTGATGGCATTTGTGATTTTGCTTCTTTTGATAATCACTTTTGTGAAAGCCCTTTCCATTTTGTTCTTCGACGAAGTCCTTCTTCCGGTCACCGGACTCCGGTCTTCTCTTCTCCGGTCATCTCACCTAGTCGCCATAAATCAGAGGTTTGCTATCATCTCCTTCTCTGTTTGTTTTTTTTTTTTTTAATTAATCATTGTTTGTTAATAGATTATGTATAAGAGTGTACAAGCAAAGCTGCTGTGACTCAGTTAGTGAACTCGTGACTCAGATTACTGAGTTTGACTTGTTTGAACTGTCGGCAATCTGGTCAATTTGTGCAATTTTGGCCTGAATGTTAATTTAAAGGACAAAAATAGCCTTTCAACTTATGTGAATTTAATTAAAGATCAGTTTATTTTTAGGGTCATAAAAGTCATTCCAAACAATTATTATCTTCACTATTTGTATGTTTTATTATGTTATTATCAGTCTGCCATGCAAATCTTTTATTTTTAAAATAAAAATAAATTTCCAAGAAAAGGACAAATTCCTTTTCCTGTTTTTTTCTGTTAAATCCCATCACCAAAATCCGACATCCCTTTTAGTAAAATTGCTATATTCAGTTTTATTTCCTTGCAAATTTTGGAGAAAAGTCAACAAATTAATCCTGCACAACGAACCAATTATGTACGTATACTTTTCTATATTAGAAAAAAAGGTTAATTATATGGGCAGTATTGGAAGTTTTTATTATTATTTTTTTAATTTTAGCATATGAAAATAATTTTAATTGACCCACCCAGTTACTTTAATCAAATGTTTAAGAGAATGATTTGAAAAGTTCTATTTTGATCTCTGAATCAAAAAAAATATTTATAATTCAATATTTATAATTTGATATTTTTCATATTTTTTAAACGGAAAAAAAAATTTACATTTGAGTGTCTGAATTATTTAAAATATTGTGATCTAAGCTTTTAATAAATGTTTGTATAATTATTTGTAATTCCGTTTTTAACAGGGGAAAGAAAATAACAATGAAGTAATGGAAATCTTAAAGAAATTCGAAGACAAAGAAGAAGAGGAAGAAGATAAAGAACAGAGTAGTCCTGTTTCTGTTTTAGACCCTCCATTTCAAGACGATGACGATGGACATGACGATCACAGCGAGGACGACCGTTTTGATCTTGAATGCAGCTATGCAATTGTACAAAGTAAGTAATTAACAATTAGTTTACTAAATTCTGAATTAAATAGATGGATTCGATTTTAACCAGATCGAATTAATAATAATATTAGATAACGTAAAAAATAATAATAAAAAAATATATAGCCTTTGTTTTTTTTTTTTTTTTGAAAATTTGTACCGTTTCTGATGTCGGTTGTGTAGTCATTGTCACTGTAGTACGAGTCACACTGTTAAAATGATACACTCTGATGGATCAATTAATTGACGATCATGATCATATGAGATCTTAAGTGGGTTCCATTTTGGAAGGGTCTTGATCAAAGATTTCCCCTTCTACTGAAAGTCTCTCTAATAATTTTGAGTCATTATTATTAGAATACTGTTCCAAGTTCTGATATTGAAATCAAATTTGTCTTCAGAATTATGCATACAAATTTTCGTTTAGTAAACCCTAATAGAACACTTGCCAATATCTGGTGTATGAACATTTGATACAACCTCGAACAACAATGTTTTCACTCTGGGGAAAAAAGAATAAAGTAGTAAAAAATTACGACAGTTTTTCTTTTTATAGGCAAGTTTCATCCTATTTACCTGATGTTTTGTAATAACTTGTTGTATGGCCCACTTAATTTAATGTTTGACAAGTATGGTAGACCCTAACAAGGATATTGGTTGGGGAATGATAAACATAATTTACCGAAAAATTTGCTAGATGTATAATTTGATGATCTCAAGGCATTGATGTCTCTAGTCCTTGAGACTTTAACTTGAACTGGTGGAACCCATTTCAGTTATGGGTTCACTTGATACTGTCAATCTGTTGCTTGTTTTTGAAATGCATAAAAAAGCTGCTTCACAATCATATTTGCATATTTAAGTTTCTTCTAGTACTTCTTACAGGAACCTTAATAATTAAATTTCTCTGGAAAATATAACTTGATCTACATCTGGCCATATCTTGTCTGAAACTTTACCTCCCCTGAATGATTACTTCCTGATGAAATTATGTTAAGCTTGGAGATATGGGTTTGCACCAATCTGCTTGTAGCCTGTGATTTAATACAAAATTTACACAGGGTAATAATAATATGCTCTATCACAATTAATAATCTCTTCTATTACATTTTGCAGGAGCAAAGCAGCAGCTACTACAGAAGCTACGCAGATTTGAAAAACTAGCAGAGTTGGATCCAATTGAACTTGAGAAAAGAATGCTTGAGCAAGAACAAGAATCAGATGATGATGACAATAAAACAGAAGAAAAAGAAGAAGAATTTCTTGAATGCGAAGAGAATGAGTTACAGCAAAGCATTGATAGGTTCGTCATCCAAGAACTTAGTAAATCAAGAAAAATACCAAGAGAGATGAAAACATTGGTTTCTGATCTGATTAAAGAAGAAGAAAAAGAAGGAAACTGTTTTATTGACAGAGAAACAATGGTGAAAAGGGTATGCAAGAAATTTGAGTTATGGAAAGAAGTGGAATCTAATACCATTGATATGATGGTGGAGGAAGATTTTAAGAAAGAATTTAATGGATGGAAAATGCATCAAGAACAAGTGAAAGAAACTGCATTAGAGATTGAGTTTGGAATCTTTGGATTATTGGTGGAAGAGTTGTTTGAGGAATTAGTTGCTGCTGCTTAAAAAATTTTGAACCTCTCTCTTCTTCTCTCATGATGTTATTTGAAATGAATTTTGGTTTTTAACTTTCTTTTATATTTTTTTTCTTTTTGAATTAATATAATTAATTAATTAGAGTATAGTCTAACAAATCCACTATGAAGGGATAGGCTAATTAGATTGTAGTATGATCTTATGTATATTTATGATTATGTAAGAAATGTGGGAAGTTGTATTATTATGTACAATTCCTAGTCTTTAATATATATGCATATGTATATTAATTATTTATAATTTTACCCATATTTTTTATGCGTTTCACAGTTGCTAATATGTAGTATTTAATATGAACCGGAGACTGAATGTTAATATACCTCATAACATATATTTTTGTTACCACGAGATATATTGGCGGCTATGGATCATTTGAACAAAATGAAATTTGGAATGGGTACACTTAACCATATGAACTATTTAAAAAAGACAAATCTTAGTATCCTATTTTAGAGGAGGTGTCCTGGGAAAATTTTATCTAGATCGAACTTATGGTCTTACTCACGGATTAAACTAATGAGAATAAATTTTTTTATTAAAACGATGATATTTCTGTATATTGGGAAAAAAAATAAAATCGAAAAACTTTTTAAAAAATTCTTATTGTTATTGGTTTTGTCTATAAATGTGACTATGGATCCGGTTTAGACATAGTAGCCGAGCCAGAAATCGAACTCAAAGAGATTTAAAAAAAATTTTAAAAATTTAGCGGAATCGAATAAAAATAATTTTTTTAGGGCGAAAATAAAAATGTTTGGAGTTAGGGGGCGGTGGTGGCCCGAATCGTGTTATTGTTACTGTTGTACGGTAGACTGAAGAGGTTATAATCCATTAAGAGAGACGCAGACTTAGCAACACTTTAACTAATTATAGTTACAAAGTTAGAATTAACATTAGCTTACTTTACTAATATACCCTTCGCTAAGGTGAGCATTCGACCAGTTCAGTTGAGTAAAACTTTTAATCAAAATAAATTAACCAAAATTTTTTTAACTTAAGCAAATTTAATCGAATTAATTTTTTAATCAAACTTAACTAAACTGAAATTAAAAAAAATAAAAATTTAATTAACCGACTAAATTTAACTGAAATTTTTTATTAACCGATTTTAACAGAAATAAAAATTAACCAAAATTATTAATCACTACTTAATCAAAATAAAAACAGAAATATTTTTAATTTTTAATTTCATTATATACTTAATCAAAATGATGTAGTTTTGAGAATCTGTTAATTTGATTAATTCGGTTAAATTAATTTTTAATCAAACTTTTAATCGATCATCGAAATTTTAATTTTTTAACCTAACTTTTAATCGAATATTTTATTCACCAAAATAAATTAGCCGAATTAACCGAATTAACTGAATTGGTCGAACCAAATACTCACTCTACCCTTCGTTGTCAAAAAGTGATAATCAGGAGGGCTACTTTGGTAAAGATATATTATCAATTGGTAGTTGGAGCCCAGAGGTAGGGGTGAGCATCCTGTTTGAACCAAATTGCTCAATATGACCGGATGCATCTAACTCAAACCAGACCAAATATAATAGAAACTGATTTGATACTGAACAAACCAAATCAGATTGAGTTTGATTGATTGTTTTGAATTGAATCACCTATTTTAGGTGTAAAAAAATTAATTTGGTTAGCTATATATAAGGCTGAATCGAGCCATTATCATTGTTCAAACTAAATAGAGACAGGTTTTTAAAAGGCTAACCGAATTAAATAAGATGAGTCGGTTTGATTTTTGGGACAGACCCCAATATTGATCCTCGCCTCTACTTGGAGGGAGTATTTTGGAAAAAATAAAAATTGTTATATTATTGAGTTATGCGAGCCGGCCCACTGTGCTTGGGCATGCTATCTACGGGCCACATATCATGTTGGGCCAAGTTAGCACTCGTGCTGGTCCCCAGTTGCTGCCTCTACTGCCAATCCTTATTTATTTATTTTTTCATTCTTGTAGCAAGTATCCAAGCTTGTATCTGTATAAGAGTCCACAAGCTTAGCTAATCCCCATCTCCGCTTGTTCTCGGAGGTAAAGAGGCTGATCCAGAGAAAGTTTGCATTGCGGAGGATCAAACCTATGACCTAAGCCATGGTGATCAACCTCGCAAGTGATCTTTGTCATTAAGTTACCCCATTCGGGTTTAATGTCAATCTATTTAATCATCGGATTGAAGCTTTTTTAAATCCACGGATTTGTAATTTTTACAAAATTATAGAACTTTTTTTGTTTGTGACAGACTTTTTGGCAAGTGTACGAAATCGCGACAAGTAATAAAGAATGAGTAAAGTGTCATCCTATAAGGATTGTATACCGAGCATCAAAATTGTGTTAACTTATTATTATTTAGACGACAATAAGAAGAATTATTTTAACGAAAATTTAAATAAAAAAAAGAAAAATAAAAGAAATCAAGCAAGACAATTCGATGAAAAGATACCAAAGATTAAAATTTATTAGGGATTTTGATTTCACTTAATTCTATCCAATTTATTTTATTAGTTTGATAATTAGTTTTAATTGTTCAAGTAGGGGAAACAATTCTAAAATCACTAATAAGAAGAAATATTTAACGAAAATCTTAAATAAAAAAAAGAAAAATAAGAAGAAATAAGCAAGACCAATCGATGAAAAGATACCCAGATAAAATTTATTATGGGCTATTTTGATTTCACTTAATTTCTATCCAATTTATTTTATTAGTTTTGATAATTAGTTTTAATTGTTCCACAGTAGGGGAACAATTTCTAAAATCACTAATAAGCTCTCCCGAGTGTATTGCTTAGCTATTGTTTTTTTAAGCCCCGGCTCTAATTACCTTATCTTCCCCAAAAATATCCAATAGTGCAATCAAACATGAATTAAATAATTAAGTTTTATGGTTTGTTTATGAATTCATAACCTAAGGTCATTAACTTATGAAAACCCCATGAGTTAAACCCTATAGCTTTTGCATCAAGTTTTTATTCCCATGTAATTTATTACTTTTTTCATATCAAAAATCCTTCTCTCGATAGTAATTAATGAAATAAATTAATCCAGGGGAAAACTTTATCTGGAAGCATTAAGTTCAATAATAAATTATACTTTGAACAAAGAAAAGCAAATATAATATTTTAAATTGGAATCGAAATTAAGTTACATCAAATCTCTAGTATGAAGGTTTAGTTCGACATAGTAATTAAATAAAACTCAATTAAATTTGTAAATAATCCCATAAAGAATAATAAACAAAAAGAGAGTTTAGAATAAAAATTAGTCGAGAATAAAAATTAGTCGATGGTAAGCTTGAAGCGGTCAGATTTTGCTTCCTTGAATCTTTAGTTCGACATAGTAATTAAATAAAACTCAATTAAATTTGTAAATAATCCCATAAAGAATAATAAACAAAAAGAGAGTTTAGAATAAAAATTAGTCGATGGTAAGCTTGAACGGCTTCCTTGAATCTTAACACAAATCTTCAGCACTTGAATTCTTGAGGGAGAAACTATGAAGGAATTCATAGAACAAAAGATGGTATATGGAAAAGTCCCCCTAATCATAGCTACTCTCTCTTTGTATAGACTTTCTGAAAGTATCTTCCTGATCCTTTTAGGAAAGTAGATCTCCTATTGAGTAAGAAATCTTCTTGAGGTAGAAAACTATTTAGGCTTTGTATTTTTCCCCAATTAGGACTCTTTCAACATCTAAATAGGATTTCCTTGAATGGCACGTCATAAAAACATCTCATGTGGGTCCATGTAAGCGGCATGGGCTAGAACTGACATTTTTGGCCCAAGGTAAATTCTGGTCTTTAGCACGGGCGTGCTGTCTGGCACGGTCTGGGTGTGCTAGGCTCTGAGTCCCTGAGGTGGATGCAGCACGAGCCTTTCTTGGTTGAGCACACTCAAGGATCGACATTTACTTGCGGCACGGGCATGCTCTCTGGCACGGCTTGGGCATGCCAGGGTCTGGGGACTTCAAGATAGTTGCAGCACGGGCCGTGCTAGAGTGAGCACGCTCAAGTATCGACAACCTTTTGTAGCACGGGCGTGCTGTCTGGCACGGTTTTGGCGTGCTAGCTTTTGAAGTCTCTGTTCAATTCAACACAGCACATGGGTGCTAGATGACACGCCCAGGGTGTGCTACCTTTTGAACCTAAGAACACTCTTTTCTGTATTTTTAGTTGGTTTCCTAAAGAAATGCTGCAAAATTCCCCAAGACCAAGTGAAATGTGATTCAAAGAAGCTTTAAACAAAAATATAAATAAAACTAATTAAAGTAATAAAAATATTAAAAAATCATAATAAAACTATATTAAAAATACTATTAAAAATAACACCTATCAGTTTGATATGAAAATTAGATTTTTTGATTTGAGGAGTATTATTAATATTATGAACATCTAATTTATTTCTACTTTATTAAAATGAGAGATTTAATAAAATCTCATTTCTTATGAGATTTTATGTGAGGCAGTAAGTGATTTTAAATGATGAACAATTTTTTTAAAATTGATGAATTTTATATTTTACTTATTAATCAAATGATGAAATTTGCATACTAAAACATAACTTAGTGGTAAGTGCATATATGACCTAACAATAAATCCAGGTTCAATTTTTTAACTCTATATTTTGATCTCTTCTATTGAACCACTTCACCAAAATCCTTTCTTTTCCAAAACCTGGTGATCCAAAGTCAAAATCCATTTTTGAAGATCCAAAGTCAAAAAATCAGTCTTTTTTTTAAGGAAAACGACAATCCAAACACTAAAATATGATAGCTTAAGGTCTTCAACGAACCTTTCAAAATTAAAATCAACCAACCCCCATTTCATAATGGGAAAGAGCTACTTGATATTTATTTCATTCTAGGAATAAACAGACAGACATGATTCTCTAAGATCCAGTTGTTGATCAAATCCATTAAAAACTATGTTTCCCCCTTTTCTTTCCCTTTATTTTTTGGAACAGAAGATGTGTGATTGCCCTAGAATCCCTATCAAGGGGATAAAGGTAACACTCCCTTATTTTGTAACTTATTTTATTTCTTGCATTATTTTATGTTTATTTATTGCTTTATTTCTTTGTATAAATGTCATTCTCTTCATCCTAAATCTGTTTTTATTTGGATTACACATTAAACTTTGGCCAATTAACTGAACATTTAAATAAAAAATCTAGTCCCTAAATCCTGCTTGATTTTGTTGATTACAGCAGTTTTCTAAATTGGAGTCAGATAAAATTATTCTTAAGTTTATTTCATAATTAAATTTAAGTGACGACTATACAAAATCATTATATGACCGTAACTCAAATGGACGTTTCCATCTCGTTTTGCAAATTGAGCCTAGAGCTTGGGTTAGAGCCTCACACTACTGCATACTTTCTAATTGATTCTCTAAACCAAGCTACATTGAAATAAATCAATACCTAATTTCTAATATGGGAGTGCTGTGTTGATCATAATATAACTTCCTCTCTCTTCTTTTGCTAGAGACATTGCTCTCACCTTTACTCCCATCATCATCACCACTTACTTCTCTACAGTTAGGATCATATAAGTTTGGATATGACTCATTGTTCCTTGTCTTCCCCTTGTATCTATCATTGAGGTGCTCTTCTCCTTTAAAATACCAAAGTTTGCACTTGCTTCACTAAAAGGCAAGTCTTCAGAGACCTTACTTTAGGATCCCTATATCTTCTCTTGTAAGCCCTTACTTCATCTTTAGCTTTCCTTAACTCTTTATTTACTTTCATCACCTTCCTACTCATCCTCACCCTCATCTGATGAAGCTTCTAACTCATCATTACCTTGGCTATCCTCATTCTCCTTAGTACTTCCACCATTTTCATCATCAGTTACTTAGCTTGGCTGGACCTTAATCCCAGTGCATTGGTGTTTTATGCAAGTTTAGCATTTACTCTCTTTCCCCTATTATCTACCCCACTCTCATTAAGGTTGTCACCAAAAACTACATTCAATCCCCTTGAAATATTTCTCCTATTGTAGCATTTGCTCCACCACTAGCTTCATCAACCATAATCTCTTTTGCCTCATCATTCTACATATAAATGAAACATACCCTCATCACTCAAATGCCTATAATCATTAAGCACAATACTATCGTTATAAAGCCATAACAATAACTTAGTCTCACTAGCAATCAACCACCTTGAAAATATTCGTAGTATATTATTATACCCAAAATCCCTAGCTATGGCCTCAAACTCGACAAATGATAGTTTTTTAAGGTCAACATTTTGTTAAATAGTCACATGGCCCCCCTATATATCTCATATGGGGTAAAAAACAAAAGTAACCCATAAGTCCATCTCAAATATATCCTCTTCTCAGCCATTCTGGAATCTAAGGAAAAAGGATAAAATTGTATTAATCTAATGAATCACTTACTCTTGTAGTGCACTTGTACATACTACCCTCAAAAGACCTAAAATGGCAACAAGTTTAGTATAGAAAAAACCCTAACTTCTAGAACAATCTTAAAAAAACCACAATGCATGCCATTGTTTTCCCAATTAAGACAAACCATAACAAATAAAAGAAATCAACCATCACCTAATCCAAAATTACAAAAAAAAAAAAAAAAATCTAACAAATGCTTCTTTTGGTACTCGAAGCCAATGTTGCGTCAATGTGTACTCTAGGACTATTATTTTATTCTCTAATCCTTTGTCTGTTGAGTGAAAATGAGTATCAATGAAGAGATAGACTTTTGATGGAAATACTTCTTAATGGAGTTTATGGTGGAATATTAACCTCTCTCCTCTCTAGCTAACACGATTACCAATAAAAGGAGGAAAAAAAACCTTTAACAGTTGCAAAACATTAAATCCTTATCAATAACTGCAAGTAGATATAGATTTAGCATGGAGGCAACAGTTGCAAGTCCTTTTATATTTTGATCGCGCACACACTCACGCTCTCTCACACTCGCGCACGCTCTCTCATGGTGATATTAACTGCTCTCCTCCTCTAGCTTAACAACGAATTACCAAATAAAAGAGGAAAAAAAACCTTTTAACAGTTGCAAAAAGCATTAAATCCCTTATCAAATAACTGCAAGTAGATATAGATTTAGGGCATGGAGGCAACAGTTGCAAGTCCTTTTATATTATATCACTCATATTATATACTATACTAGGTGAGTATATATATATGGTTTTTTTTGTATTATTTTGATTAATCGAAGTTCTCTTCTCATAGATTAAGTTGATTCTTCTTCCGCATAAATTATAAAAAGGGACATTTAATATTTCTACTTAACATAGTATTTTTCCACCTTTAATAATTATGAAAATAAGATGAAAACTCGTGGAATATATATGGTTTTTTTGTATTATTTGATTAATCGAGTTCTCTTCTCATGATTAATTGAATTCTCTTCCCATAATAAAACATTTATATTTCTACTTACATATATTTTTCCACTTAATAATTTGAAATAAATGAAACTCGTGATTTGATGATTAAAGATCAACCTAGTCAACAAGAACATGAAACGCTTTCCTATTGATTATTTAAGTAGGCAATTTAAGGTGAGAAAAGCTTCTTTATTTTCTCGTGCCTTTTCATAATTATATATTTGTTTTGATGAGCTCTAAAATTAACTATTATAATTTTAAACTAATTATATTTTTTATTTAGTTTTTTAATCTTTTCGTTTGGTTTTGTTTGATTTGGTCTCAATGAGAATAAAGTTTAAATTTTAAATTTTTGTTACTATCTTTTCTTTTCGTGACTTTCACTATTATTTTCTACTAGTTTTATGTGCAAATTTTTTTTGGTGAAAACCATCCAATATCCGAAGTCTACTAGTCCGATTAATTAAAATATATGCCATGTAGGCCTACAAATTAAGGGGTAAAGTACTCCCTACTAAGTTTTAAAGGTGCTCCATATACAAAACTCAAACTCAAGACTTCTGGTTAAGAGAGAAAGGACTCTTGTCATTCCGTAATGGTATAGTTTTATGTGCAAATTTTTTAAAAAATTTTATAGTTAAATGATATATATTAAAAGAAATGATTATTTTATCGTATTTTAAAAATAAAAACAATGATGAAAATCATAAGATTATCCAGGTGTTATATTAGGGTACATTTTATCTCAATCTCCTTCCTAGTAATTGAAAAAATAAAAAAAGGACTAACATAATTGTTATATCATGGAACAATGTATTATAACTCTATTCTTTCATCCAAAATTTTAAAATGTATGATTATTAGTAATTTGGACAATAATAAAATATATATGTCTGCGCCTACACTTGCGCACATTTGCCCTTCCTAATATAAATTTTTAGATTCGCCCCAGACTATAAGTTGTTTAATAGGACTGCACTCGTGGCATAAAGTTTGCACACATGTCTATTTAAATTGCCACGTTAGACTGATTGTAGTTCATGCTTAGGGTTCATACTGAAAAGGGGTCTAATAGTCACGAAAAACTGCGTAATAGTTATGGAAAATGCAAATTAAGAGGCTTATTAGGTCTTTCGCAAAGTTTAAGATAACAAGTAGTTAAAATTAGAAAGTTCAAAGGTAATTTTATGCATTAGGCTTGCTATGAATGGTTAATTAATAATTATAATAAATTCAATATGATGTCATGATAAATGCAATGATTAAATGTGCAATGTTAAAAATGATTTTTACTTTCAATAAAAATTAAAAATGTTTTCAAAATGATTTTGGTTATTAAAGGGTCTTGAATTAAAATTAACTTAGAGTTAGGATTATCAACATAGTGAAAGCCAGTTTCACAGTTGGTTGGGTCTGGATGCCTACCTCTTACTAGGTCTAAACCTAAGTTTCTTACCCAATTTTCGACTAAAACGATTCAAATTATATGTTAGGGATTAAATTGCTAGATGGGGTGCCCTAACTTTTATGTGGGTGACGACTCCAAAGTATGGCCTTGAACCCACTCCATCTTCCTTTGGGCCCTATTGGGCCTCAACATAGTGAAGAGTTGTATCTTCTTAGGAACTTAAAAAGTCGACACCTAGCTGTAAATAGATTAATTTGCTAGTCATTCTTTATTGTTGTAGCTCTCGCTAACAACATTTAAAATTGCCTTTGATAGTCCTTAATAAAAAATTTATTATTTCAAATTGGCTAATTTGCCCAAAGGATTGCTCTTTGGGTTGGATCAAAACAAATGTTATAATAATTTTTGAAAATTTCCCACAAGGTACCGAGTTCTTCATATTCTGATATATAATACCCTAGTTGTACATCTCTAAGCATGTTAGATTCTGCCGATCTTGCTTTATTAACACATTGTATTTTTTTTTTAATTAGGAAAAAATTGCTTACATTTGTAAAGTCGACTTAATGAATCATTAGACCCATTGAATGTCAGAAAAATCCAATTTGGTTACAAAATTTTCGTGGATTAGCTCGTGTCTCAAATATTTCCTCAACTCTGTTATCTTGTTTTGTAGCATCGAATTACTACTTGCCCCTTAATCCCTTATTTTGATTTTTATTAGATATGCTGAGGAGCACTTACATTTGATAAGTCAAGTTTTATAGATGTATTTGAAGTCAAGATTCAACTTGGGCCATTTAAAGTATAGATGGGTTTCAAGTCAATATTCAACTTAGGCCACTCGAACTTTATCTGCATCCGCAGTTCTTATAGAAAAGATTTAATTTCAACTGACTGCATCTTCATGACCCTTGGCTCTAATACCAAGTTATGTTCATGCAACCAAGATTTCTCATATGAATGTTAATAGTAAAATCTAAATGCTAAAACTTTTGTTTTACCATGATTTCTTTTCTTGACTTATTGTTGCTGAAAAATATGAGCTCGTTAAAAGGGTGCTTTAATCCTAGGCTCTTTATAGACAATCTAGATTTCAACTTAGTTTTAAATAATTCTAATTAATTTTATTAAAAGTTGTTCCTTAAATAGACATTACATCATTAGTTTCAACCTTCAAAATAGGAGCATATAATTAAGACTTCTATTAAAATAGGAAGACTACTAAATATAACTTCTTAATAATAAAACTTCAAAATTAAGAAAAAGGAAAAAAAAAACTTGCCTTGATGTGGTCCATGTTCCCACCCATGGACCAAGCAAATGAAATTAATGATTTTTTAAAAAGTGTTTCGATTTTATCATTTTTTTCAAATGTATGGTCAGAAATCACTACGATCATATTCGGTATGATGTAATCAACCATGTAATGGAATTGAGATTACATTACATGACTAATTACATTGTTTGGTTAGACTTTTTTTGGATAATTTAATGTAACTGAGATTACATGTGTAATCTTTATTACTTAAATTGATGTAATAGTCATTACATAAAAAAACACGTGTTGTCCATGTAATATTCATTACATCAACCACATGTAATACTAATTACATCAAGCTACACCAATAAAAACTCTATGATTTAAGGCTATTTAACACTACCGCCTAACTAACACCAACCACCGTCACCATTCCACCACCATCACCACCATCTTAACCACTATATCACCACCAACCGCCCCACCACTACCGCCATCACTGATCCACCACCACCACTACTCCATCAACACTACCACTGATCCACCACCTCAACCACCTCCATTCCCACCAACACCATTGCTCCATCGCCATCACCACCATCATTGCTCCATCGCCTCCACCTCAACCACCACCACCAACTCAACTACCATCACCGCCATCACTACTACCGCTCTACCACTACCACCACCACCACCACCACCACCACCATAACCATCACTCTGCGCTACTGCCACCACAACCACCACTCTGCGCTGCTGCCACCATAACCACCACTCTACCACCACCACCACTATACAATAAAAATTATATTTTATTCCTTTATTTTATTATAGAAATGAAAAGAATAGAATGGAAAAGTCACTAAAAAGATCAAAATATTAATAATTTTATATTGTAATTTAATTTATTCAACAAAAAAATATGAAAAAAAAATTCTAATGACTTTAATTTTTATTTTATTACATTACATTCTTTTTCGGCTTACCTTCTTTTAATTTTTTAGTTCAAATAAATTTATAAATCTAAATGGTATTTAATAGCTTAATATAATAAATAGCTTTTGGTTTAGATATTTCTTTTGTATTAATAATGATATGGTGGTGGTGGTGGTTGTGGTGGTGGTGGTGTTGGTAGAATGGTAGTTGTGACGATGGTGGTGGAGGAAGAGTGGTGGTGATGGTGTTTTAATTATATTACATATTTATAAACAAACATAAATAATGGAATGGCGATTACATTTCATTAATTTTCTCAATTAACACCAAACATAGTAATGAAGTCTTAATTACATTTCATTCCATTATATTTTTTATTGCATTTCATCTTTGATTGCATTATATCGCTTTACATCTAACAAAATATAACCCAAGATCCTAGATGAGAGAGAAAAATGTAGAATAGTTTATGATAGAAATCTTACTAAAAGTTATGACGAGATTTGAGGCAAGAATTCACCTCTTTAGCTTAGGCACTCAAATATTATTGCTTAACTTGTTCAAAAATAGTGTCTTTGAAGGTTTTGTGAAGAAAAATGGAGGAGAGAGAGAGTTGGGTGGCTAGGGTCTGTGAATGAGGTAAATGAAGTTGTTGCATTTCGTTGTTTAGGTTTTAGATAGAATTTGGGCACTTTGGTCTTTTATCCAAATGGATGGTGGAGATTAGATGTTAAAATCTCATCGGCCAAATGCATAATGTGCCCCCTGTATTTTATGGCCCCTTATAATTTGCGGATAGCTTATTATGACTTCGTAGTTTTCTTTTTTGTAATTACTACATATCTCACCATGCTAGAATGAGAAAAGTGAAAAACATGCATTAAGAAAGAGAGTGAGTTCCTTTTAAACATCCAACCTAATAAATTTTCTATTCTTCTATTTTTTCTTTTTCTTTTTTTTTAAAAAATTAATCAAACCTAGAAAATTATGCTTTTTAGTTTGATGAAGGAAACCCATAAAATTTTGTTTCTATTCTTTAACACACAATAAAAACACTATCAAATAATAGTCTGAACTTGTATTGATAGTGTTTCTTGCTTGGACACAATAAAAAAAAATTGAAATTTCATTCACCAAATAGAGCATTATCTCATTTTAAAACTAGGCATGGCTATTTTTCGATTTTTGGAACCTGAACTGTTGGTTTGAAACCGGTGAGAACTAGAATCGGAATCATGTGGAACCAAAATCGGTGAGAACCAGAATCGGAATCGTGTGGAATTGGATTCGAGGACTTGTAGTCTGGTTCCGGTTTCAAGTTTTGAGGAATCGCGAACCGTCAGTTCCAAGAACCGGTCAGAACTGGAGATTTTTCCAACCGGTTAGAACCAGCGGTCCATCAGAATTTTTTTTTTTTACTTTTTCAAAAGTTTTCGTAAAATCACCAAATTAACCACTCTAACAGCTATATAACAACTAGTTTTAAGAGTATTTATAGAAAGTTGATTTTTTGGATTTACTATAAATACTTATTATTTTCATTTATCCTCACACAAAATTATTTCCTACTATCTACTCTCCAATCTTTCTAAGCTCTTCCATTTATAATTGTTCAAATTATTGTCAAACAATTTCTCTAAAGTCCAATATCTAATTATTGTCCAAGTCCTTTTTTTTTTTTTTTAAAAGTTCAACTCTTTAAATTTTTTCTTGAAGGTTTTTTTAAAAAATATTTACATATATAATTTAAATATAACAAAAAAATGTTCTCTAATTTTTTATTTTATGATTATGCGATTTGCTCGAAAAATCGATAAGAAAACTGTCGGAAACCGTCTGTAACTCCTACTGATCGAATCGTTGCATAGAGTCGAGTCGGAGTTGGGCCGAACAAGAACCCGGATTCGAGCCATTTAAATTCCAGAGGGGATTAGAATGGAGTAGTATGGGATTTACTATAATAATGATAAAAAGTGGACTTACTTGAATAAAACAAAAAGATCAAAGTATAAGGATTAGGACTTACTTGCACTAAACTATAAAGCTAAGGTATTGAGTTGTAACCTATTGACAATTGAGGTGCCATTTGGTAATTTTACATATACAATCAATGATATTTTTGGAGCCTACACGAGACTTCCATTTCACTTTCCCTTCTTCATCTCCTGCATCTCCTTTACTCATCTTCTTTTCTCCACCTTCTTCATCTTTATCTTCATCAATTGTAATGGTATTCAAGCATTAAAGTCAACCTCTATTCTATCCAAGTAAGTAGAATTTCTTGAATTTCATACTTTAGTGCTATTTTAGATTATTCATAAGAGTTCTTATGTATAGGAGAGGTGAACTCTTAGGTGATTTATAAGAGTTATTATGTATAGGAGAGAGGAGCTCAAAGTTGGAAGAAAAGGAAGCTAAGAAGAGGATTTAAAGCTCTTTTGGTTTAAGGTTTGATATCTCTTTTAGTTTAACATATTTTCTTGCATGAGAACTTGTGTAGTGTGATGATGGTGAGCAGATCTGTTGCTGAATGTTGAGTAAAAGGTCTGGAAATGGTGAGAAAGCATGCAATGAAATGAATAAATGAAGTAGATATTGATTTCATGCTGAACCAGGTTTATTAGACCACTGACTAGTAACTTCACCCTAATTTTACTCTATTTAACGATGGAATTAGGAAGTGGTATAGAAGAGTTATTTGTTCCTCTATGTTTTATTTGTCCATGAGTTTTTGAATCACCTAAATTGGACTTATAAATTGAGAGATATGACCAAACTAGTACAGACTGTGCAGGCTAAAAACCAACAGTCTGGGCGGACTGGAAGTTGCTAATTTAGGTAAATATTTGACTACCTTACCAACGTAATTAAGAGATGTGGCAGAAGACAAATTTGTAAGAAGACAAATTTGTAGCCTAATGTGTTAGCTAACCATAGAAGGTAGAATCACCTAAATTGGAGTTATATATTGAGATCTGTGACCAAAATAGTATAACTTGTGCAGGCTGGAACCCAACAGCAGGGCAAACTGATAGTTGCTACTTGAGCTCAATGTTTGACTACCTTACCAACGTAATTAAGAGATGTGGTAAGAAGACAAATTTGTAGCCTAATGTGTTAGCTAACCATATAATGTAGAATCACCTAAATTGGAGTTATAAATTGAGAGATATGACCAAAATAATATAAACTGGGCAGGCTGGAAACCAACAGCAGGGCAGACTGAAAGTTGCTACTTGAGCTCAATATGTGACTACCTTGCCAACCTAATTAAGAGATGTGATAGAAGAAAACTTTGTACCTTAAGATGTTAGCTAACCATAGAATTTAGAATAATCTAAATTGGACGTATACAGAAAGAGTTATGCTAGGATTTGTGAAACATGTACAGGCTGTCTGGCAGATTTCAAGAACACATTAGAAATGATGTTGGAAACACATAGAAATGATTTGGAATGGCATATGTAGATTCATTCACCCAAATTATTACTGCATTTTACCTTCTAATTGAACTTAATTCAAACTAAGATTTCCTTAATCTGAAGTCGTTAAATTTTTCTAGTTACATAAATATTTAGTTAAGAATTGGCATCGCGGGTGCAATAGCTAGATGTATTTCCATGCAAGTTACTTTAACATTATCAATGGTATGCATAAAAGTATTCTCATTAGATATTTTTCTAATAATCTTGTATTATCACAATAACATAATACTGCTCCGATTAAGGTTTAGGCAAAAAAACACGTTAGATTAAGACTATGTTCGCGTACATAGGGCGATAGCAGATCTGCACCCCATACAGTTTGAAATGGTGTTAGATTCAATTAGGAACTTCGAAGAATTATTTTTATGGGAGTAAATTTAGAATTTTGTTGTGTTACATAATATTTGAAAGGAATTTAAATTTAGATATTTGTCAGCCATTAGATTAGATTTACATTCAACTGCGCTAGGCCATCCAATTTCGTCTATCAGTCTCGGGAGTAAATCATTTATACCTTCCTGCATTATCTCTGGGCATATAGACACTTATCTTCTTGCTTCTCTTTTTCCTACCAGTCTTCTGTCTTCTTCTTCTTTCTTCTTTTTCTTCTTCTCTTCTTTCTTTTTAGACGTTTTGCTTCTTCCTGTCTTCTCTTCAAGGTATACCGTCTCCTTTAGTACAACACATTCTCAATGACATCACCTCCAATACACTAGAGTTATTCAAAGAACCATATTACTGAGATTTTAGAATCGGGCTAAGAGAAGTACATATTTGGGTGACCTCAATTCTCAACGGACAGTTTTGGTGTTGATGTTTCCCTAACGCTTTGGTTATAGTAGTACTTTTGAGGATAAGGATGCTATTTATCCATTGCTTTGGGGTTTAGAGTTTTCTTTAGCATGCCTGTCTTCTCATTCCGAATAAGCTCAAGCTCTGTAGCGAGCCTTCACTAAACCAGCTAATGTAGTTGGGGTGGGATGTCAAGTGCATCCTATACTCATCCACGTAACCCCTTCCGAAACCGCTTACACCGATCTGCCTCAGTAGGACCATCTTACAAGCATACCTACTCAACCGCAGAAAAACGTCTCGCTCATTACTCGTGAGATAGTCATCCGTCCCTGTCTAAGTCATAGGAACTCTGCTTCTCTGATCCGTGTTTATAATCTTCCCCTACGGATATTTCTCCGAAAAAGCAGAGAAGAAAGAAATCCCAAGTACATCCTCAGCTTTTGCTGTGCTTTCACCATAGACTCCCACCATAAGGTAAGCCTCTTCCTTTAGCAAGGATAACAGCACAAATCCAATCTATTCTGCAGGAGTACACTGCATTGCTGCGTCCAAAAACCCTCTCTGTTAGCTTTGGAGCCAAAATTCTGCTGCAGAAGGGTCATTCATCTCTCCGACCCATAAATCCTCAACACGATACTTCCTCAGTCTCGTCTTGCCGGGGTATGAACCGTTGGGAACAGGGGCTTGGTGCCCGACTGGAGCCTGGGGAACAGCTCCCCAGCTTGCCTCAATGCAGCTTACCAAACTGTTGTACCAAACACCCTGATTAGGGCCCGCTGGACCCACAGTAGCCTGCCCTACAACCGAGGCACGCACTGCATTCGGAACCCAGAATGCCACCAGCGACACCACCAGCGCTGGCATATCACCCTCTACCATAGCACCCTCTTGGAGGGGGCATTAACTATCCACCTCCTTCATCCGGTAGGTTCTGGAGATCATCACTTAAAACACCTACATAAGACCAGCGTGATAGTCCGCCATCAGAGAGATAATTCCCACAAAGGATCTTCAAACTTATTGGCATGTATTTAACTTAAATCACTTATATCATTACTCCAAAGCGGATAAACTCTATACCAAATCATATCTTCCTAGAGATCGTCTAAACCTATGCTCGATACCAAAAATATAGTTTAACACCCACCGACCAATCCCAAAGAACCAGACGGTGGATTGCCAAATCGGTGCCCGGAGCACCATCTTATTTCACTATAAAGCTAGATCACAAATAGAAGTTGGTTCTAAATTTCATAAGGAGGCAAGTAATTACCAGTTTTTTTTTTTTTTTTATTAAATTTTTATTTTTTTACAAAAATAATGTTTAAGAAAATTTCTCCCTAACTAAATTTCGCAAGAGGTTTCCCCTAAAAATGTTACTTACCACACAAGAAAATTACCCACACTCTTCCAATTTTCTTTTTTGCAACCCCCAAAACCCTCCCAATTCAACAATCATACTAACAAAGCACTTCTAAACTTATCCTATTCAATATACGGCATATATATTCCGAAACACATTCTTTTCAAGGGAATCTCTAATCATCATACACCAAATCATCATAAGGTGTATTTCTTTAAAATAATTCATAACTCTTAACTACATGACTACACCTTATTTAATATCCATACGTTCACAACACAATATTTATATACCATGCCAATAAACCCAACAAATATCCTACCCAAGATGTGATATCTACTCTGATGCTCGTCCCTTCTTGGTCTTTGAAGAACACCCCCCACCGCGGATAAAACAACGCGCGAGTAGACCAGTAAATACCAACAATTTAATAAAACCAAATGCACTACTTAAATACTCAACTATATTAATTTACCGAAGATCGGCATTCATTTTAATTCAAATACTTTGAAAGCAATGGAGAAGGATTATAAATTTACAATATGTCTCATTCTTTTTTTACAAACAATAAAGATTTCATTTTTCGTTTAAGGCTCATACTCATACAGGGAATGAACATAAGCCAGATTTGATCGTGGCCTTATGTTAGCGCCACCCCCATCAAGTACTCGTGGGCCTATGAAAGCACCACCGTGGCCTATGAAAGCACCCCCCCATCACACAATCGTGGCCTATGAAAGCACCACCCCATCACACAATATAAGCGCGTCCGCCTATTTTCATAGGGGTTGATAACCCCTAGCATATGATCAAAAGGCTTCCAATAAGAAAAATTCCATCTCCATCATACTACGTCTCAATCATGTATAGTAGAGCCTTAAAGTCAAAAGCATTCTTCACAAAAGCCAATAATTCTTAATCAAAACCTCTTCATTTAGTTCTCATTCAGTTCAAATATTCTCTCACTTCAAAACACTATAAATGTAATTATACTTAATATAATATAAAGTACATAAATCCAAAGAACTTTCAGCATTGTTATAAACTTACCTTTTAACTGGCGTTTTTAACACATAATTTGAGTTATGGGTCTCCGCAAATTGAATGAAATTAGATTTCATTAGGAAAGCTAAGCCAAAATGATTAAAAATGTTCAGAAGGGACCACAGCCCAGATCAAAGAGTAAGATAGCAGAACAAAAAGCTCAGAAAACACAGACCAACAGATCAGAGCCTGATTCAGCAGAACCAAGTCCAATGTTTCTTGAATTCCTACTTCACCAAACACTCAAAGTGAAAACCGATTCCAGAACGAGAGAATTTCTTCAAGACACAGGGAAACAACTTTTATGAATTAACTCAGAAACCCTTAATCATGTCATTTATAGTGGTCAAAAAGGGACAATGATTTTCGGATATTACTGGGAAGGGACCACCATAACAAGAACCAGTTTTGGTATTATAAATCATAAAGTTGGCTACAAGTACTGGAATTTAGACATAAAAATATGTTGGAAAGATAGAAATAGAGCTACAAACTTTCATGAAGAAGTCAGAAAACAGATGGGGAGTATAAAGGGGTCGGAAAATGGAGTTCTAATCTCACGGCAGAACATTATCTAACATGGAATTCAGCAAGTTAAACCATTGACAACAAAATTCCCAAAATTTCATTCAAAGCTAATCATGTAAAAACAACTTTAAGACAAGTGAAAGTATAATTGCACTAACCTTCAAACCAGCTTTAACAAGGCTCAAGCTTTTGGTCTTGCCCTTATCCTTGGTGGAAAGGGCTCTCCACCCTCTTACATGTTAAGACACTTCAAAAATCCCAAACAAAAGAAAACACAAACAAAAGAAGAAGTGGGAGCATGATTTAGCATGTATTGCTAAAGAAAAACTCTAAACCCCAACATAAATACCTTATCCTAAATCACTTACCAAGTAGGGAAAATCACCAAATTTCCTGAAATTAGTCACCAAATATACTTCTCTAGCTTCCGAATCTCTAATATGTCTTAATTACTCAAGTTGTATGGGTGGATTTGATGTGTTTTTACTAAGGAAAAATATTGAAGAAGAAGAAGAAGAAGGAAAAAGAAGAAGATAGAAGAAGAAGAAGAAAGAAGACGTAGGAAAAGAAGAAGAAGGATTAGTGTTGCGCCCAAATATATGAGGCTTGATAATGATGTACTCCATAAAAAATGTGGATTGGCTAGGATTGAATGTAAAATCTAATCTAATGGCTTACAAATATTTCTCCAAATTAAATTCCTTCAAATAATTATCTATGAACACAATCAAAATTCTCGACATTTACTCCCATAAGAAATTACATTCTTCGAAGTTCCTTAAATATATAAATTCTAACACCATTTCTAAATCTTCATCCATCACATACTATTGCCTTCTTACATTTACCGTTCCATTCAATATTCACACCTGTAAGTCACCCTACGCCTTAGGATTCTTCTAAAATCTCCAAAAATATCACTTAACTTACTTTCTACCCATAAAAAACCCATGCGCATGCGATGCTACAAACAATGGTGATAGAACCCTAACCTATATCATTAATAATTTCTCTCTGGACCACTATATATAAAAAGTTACATAAATCAAGAATTTTTCAGCATTGTTTATTAAACTTGACCTTTGCTGGGTTTTTAAACATAATTGAGTATGGGTCTTCCAAATTGAATGAAATTAGATTCATGTAGGAAAGCTAATGCTCCAAAATGCTTACAAATGTTCAGAAGGGACCACAGGCCCAGATGCAAAGAGTAAGACCTGTATTGAGTATTGAGCCTAACGAAAAATGAAATTTATATTGTTGCTATAAATAATGAAGACATATTTGTATTTATAATCTTCTCCGATTGCTTTCAAAGTATTTGACAATTAAATGAATGCGATTCTGTATTTATATAGTTGAGTAATAAGGTTTGCCCTTGGGCTTTGTTAATTAAATTGTGGTGTTTACTTTAGCACCACTGAGTCTTCCCACTCAGCGCGTTGATTTTATATTCACGCGCAGGTTAGGAGCGGAGGGTTTCTGTCAAGGACCAGAGGCCGAGCATTCAGAGTAGATAGTTCACAATCTTGGGTAGGATATTTTGTAGGCCTAATGTGTGCTAACCATTAGAGGCAGAATCACCTAAATTGGCGAGTCATATATATGAAGATATCTGATGACCAAAATAGTTATAACTTGCTGGCATGGCTGGGAATTTCTCCACTCAAACAGCGAGGGGCATGACTTGACACGGTTCATGAATAAGGCTCTCGATAGCCGAAATAACATGGTTTGCTACTTCCATTTTGGTTAGAGAAACAGAGCAGAAAGTGGGAAATCATCAGAAAACGGCTTCTGCATGGACACACGCTCCTGCTGACCAATCCGCTGTAAATCTGATTATCCGCACATTAGCGCGGGCGTCATCCGCTGATTAAAGAGAAAGGACATCGTAGAGTCCCATCGACTTTGCCTATTAGCGGTCGGTGAAAAGCTATTTTAAATAGTGTCACGCCATGGCACACAAGCAAGGGAAATAGGTAAGCTAGTCCTAGTTATCCTTATTTTATAGTTATCTCATCCAAGCTCTCCTCGAATACTTCCGTATGTGTGATGTAGCTAGCGTGTTTTTTCAGGTGCCACCTCTAGGTTACGCCCTCTCTTGCGCTCTCCATAAAGTCGTACTGATGTGACAGGTCGACTAGTTCCATCGCATAGATTTACATTAATCTTTACTCACTCGACCGAACATGCTTCCTTCTCCTCTGGCACGACTACATATATGGCGCTTATACTAATCGATAGTAAGGATATTATCACGTACATACTCTGCCTGAAGATGTTACCCATCACACGTTGTTATCATGCATGTTTATAGAGATTGAATTCAACCGGATCTCACGTATTGAAGAGAACCAGTTCAATTCCCCTTATAGCTGATCTAAACAAACTCGTCGATTCGAGGCAATAGGATACCTTTATTCTTGATTTGTCAGCTTGTCAGCTGTCTATAATGAAGACGGTACTTAATCTGCTACGTCACAAGTCTCTGTATTCGACCTCTTTAACCTCGCTCGGCTCTCTAGCTCCTTGACACGAATAACACTGCTGCTCCCCAAGGTAGATTAC
>NW_023591056.1:0-44020 GCF_014843425.1 Jatropha curcas | reverse complement strand
AAGTCGCTGGTCGATATGCCATTGGTGTGAGTGGCTGCGTGAGCATATAACTAGTCAGTGCGTGAGCATATAACTAGTCAGATGACTAGATTGATATATTTACACATTTATGTGAATGCGTGTGTTGTGCAATAATTATTACTCCTTAGAAAACTCACATGTTTTGTTCAATTTTTCAGGAAGTTCCTCTTTAATTCGATTTAGGCTATGTTTCTTCGCTGCAAGTCTATAAAGAAATTTTCCTAGTTCCATAATTATTTTGCTATGTAACTATATGTATAAAAAGATATGTATATCAAACAGTTAGTGACGCCGCATTCGTAGAATTTACTTACATTTAGTCATGTCCTAACATAGACGAAATAATTCTGTGAGCCCATATTAGAAATGTGATGTATTATAAATTGGGCCCGAACTGTGGAATGTTGTAGATGATAAATTTGGGCCGTAGATGATATAATTTTAACGGCCGAGAAATAATAAAATCTTGAGGTTTATTGTTCCTATTAAAATGGTCCGAACTGTGGAATGTTGTAGATGATAAATTTGGGCCGAGATATAATAAAATCTTGAGGTTTATTTTTCCTAGTAATATGGGTTGAATGTTTGATAGTAGATTTTAGTGTTTCAGGCTTACTACGGGCCTCGGGGGCCTTAAGCATACTTAGGCCCTAGTGCCGGTCCAGCCCATGGAAACGGGTCGTGACATAGGTCCCAGTCAAAGCCAAAGAGAATTAAGTAGAGAAAATAAGGAGTTTTAAGTGTTTTTTCATTCATGCCTTTCTGCTGTAGATACAAGAGAATAAATAGGAAAAGAGTGTAACAACTTGATCCTATTCTTAAGGCCATAAACTGCACTTATTAGATAACTAGCCAGATTTTGCTTCCAAAAATCAGAGAGCAAATTGACTTAACAAATAAACAAAAATAAATAAATAAAATAATATTGCAGCAAACCAACAAACTTAAGCAGATGCTTAGTCGAAATATTTTCTACTTTGGATAGGCATCCTTGAGGACCTTCGTGGCTTATCAAATTCTTTCTAGCTAGAGGTTGCCTTCATTAGTTCATGCCCATTTCAAGACTAACATTGCTTAAATCGTTCTAAAAGACTTATCAAGATGTGTTTAATTGTTGTTAGAAAGAAACTTAGTAAAAGTTTCTAAAGTTTTGTATAAACAGTAGCATCTAGGGGTTTATTCTTATATTAGTTTTATATATATATATATATGCAGCAAATCTTATACCTTATATCAAAATTTTCACAAAATGTGCTAAGGGAAGTTGGGAATCAAATTACCTAGAAGAAAACTATGCCGGAAGTCGAAGTTCTCTGGTTAGAACGACCGAAAACATGCTCCTATCCACTTAACCCTTTCTTTCTCACTATTGCGCTATAACTAGGCAGGAAAATGGGAATGGGAGTCGACTAAGGAAGACCGGTGCGGTCATGGGAGACCTAGACTAGGTGGTCCTTGGCTAGTTTCACCGAAAAATGCACGGTGGGATGAAAAGTTGACTATCCCGATCGCAACTAGAATCGCAGCTTCACCGGATTGCTGCGTTAGCTACAACAGGAAAGGAGAGAGCAAAACCAAGTGACGTTGCCAGAGAATGGAGCTAAAGCCGACCAATCAAGCTAAAGTCACCGATAAATCGAAGGAGACGCTGGAGACGCGATTTCCCGATCAAGAACAGAATCGCAGCTCTTAGCTATTGCTGCGCCAATCGAAAAAGTGATGATGGAGAGAGAGCACGGTGAGGAGGCAACAGCAGTAGTAGGAGGTGGCGTTCGCCGGACCAAGTGGTGATCAAAAAAATAGAAAGGGATCGGGAAGGGGTCTCTCAACGCTAGTGGAAAGGAAGGGAAAATATATTTTGGGCAAAAACAGTAACTTTTTAGTTTCTAGGGCTTTCTAAGCTGATTTAGGTTCGATTTGAGTCCGGTTTGGCTCAAATCCTGGGTTTTTGCTTGGTTTTCTATTGGTTTGGGGTTTGCGATGAGTTTATATTGGTTAAAAGGTTTGGTTTGACAAGTATAAAAATGTATTTACCTTAATTTTTGTTAAATAAATTCACAAGGTATTTTTGGTTTAACAAATATAAAAAATGTATTTACCTTAATTTTTGTTAAATAAATTCACAAGGTATTAATTTAATTATATTAAATATAATAATGTTCTATAATATCATTGCTTTAGAATTAATAATTAAATTTTTAAATGAAAAATTTTGAGAATAAAATTTCGGATTGTTTAAAAAATCTTTCAATTTTTAACGATTCAATATAACGATTCGATTTTTATGGACGCTCTACCGATTTTACTTGAACAAGTGATTTTAACAATCTTGTCTACGTACTTAGCTTGACCTATTAAACAACCTACTTGTACTAGGATCTTAACTTCAATCTTGTCTATATGCTTACTGTATAGTAAACTTTTACTTTTCAGATGCTTTGATTGTTAATTCTTAGTTTATTACACTATCTATCTTACCATTTTTCTAACCAACGCTTCTTTTATTTCTGTGAATCCTCAAAGCTGAATCTTTTCTTCTTATCTTGATACTTATTCGTATGTTGCCTGAATTCTTAATATTTTACCATTTCATAGCTATTGATATTTATTACTATTAGAAACCTTCCTTACAGAGTCCTTGTTTTTCTTTTTCAGTTTGTCCCCTAGCTCTTCAATAGTTCCTATGTTTAACGTGCCTTTAAAATACAATGAAAATAATATTTTCAAACTATAACATTATTAAAACCAAGTAGTTAAAACAAGGTAAGGATATGGTCATTATAATAATATATGTATGGATTTTTCAATATGTTAAAATTGTTCCTCTATTTCAAATTTATTTCAATTGAAAATGTACTCAAGAAAGCAATTGTGAATCAAAACTAAAAATTTTTAATTGAAACAAATGCAATCGTGATTTTAAATGCTTAAATCGAGTCAGCTAGATATACAGTTCAAATTATTTTATAATAGTTCAATCTGTGACTTTTAAATGCTCTTAAATCCGAGTCAGCTAGATATTACCAGTTCAAATTCATTTTATAATTAGTTTCCAAAAGCAAATGATTTTTTTAGGTAAATAGAAACTTATGAATTTCTGTGAAGCTTTTCATCCAACAAGAATCATCTAAAGAGTTTAATAGGTAGACACATCAATATTTGTAAAATCGCTCAAAGCCCTATTTTAAACATTAAAAATTCCTTTTCAATTACCAATCATCATCAAAAGTCAAGACAATAACAATGCCTTTCGAACCATCAAACCTTCTAAAAATTTATGAAATTGGTCTCTTGTATATTTAAATCAAAGTTAGATGGATTTTAGAATAATAAAATAAATTAGGACTATAATGCATGTACGCAAAATTAAAAGTCGGTCTAGTTAAAACAAGGTAAGGATATGGTCATTATAATAATATATGTATGGATTTTTCAATATGTTAAAATTGTTCCTCTATTTCAAATTTATTTCAATTGAAAATGTACTCAAGAAAGCAATTGTGAATCAAAACTAAAAATTTTTAATTGAAACAAATGCAATCGTGATTTTAAATGCTTAAATCGAGTCAGCTAGATATACAGTTCAAATTATTTTATAATAGTTCAAAAGCATGATTTTTTTAGTAAAAGAAACTAGATTTTGTGAAGCTTTTCATCCAAGGAATCATAAAGATTTTTAAATAGGTAGACACATCAATATTAAATCGCTCAAAGCTATTTTTAACATTTTAAAAATTCCTTTTTCAATTACCAATCATTTCAAAAGGTCAAGAAATAACAATTGCTTCGAACATCAAAACCTTTTCTAAAAATTTTATGAAATTGGTCTTGTATATTTTTAAATCAAGTAGATTGGATTTTAGAATAATAAAATGAAATTAGGATATAATGCTATGTCGCGAAAATTAAAAGTCGGTCTACAAGATCTAAAGTTTTTCTATTTATACTTTAAAGCATTATGTATACCTAAAGAGCCAAATCCAAAAGAATTTGACCCTAACACTACAACAGTAATATTGATCATTAAAGTTTATAAATGCATATAAATGTAACTTAAAAATCAAACTAAGTATCATTCAAGATCATAAAAATGTCAAATAGTCAAATAATTTATAATTTAAAAGTATTACGTCCATTAGTGGTTTGAGGCACATCCAATTATAGGAACTCGACGAGCTAAAAAGGAACTGCCTTGGGATTTTAGGTTCATATTCATAGGGTAAGGTCTAGATACTTTAGAACAACAACCTACACTAATTCCAAACATTATTATTATTATTATTATTATTATTATTATTATTATTTAAGATTCACATTATCATAAGGAACTCTAAATACTTAATTCTAACTGTTTATTCTAATACTCAAAATATATTTAGTAGTTTGTGAAAATTTCTATTGTTCATATACATATTTGTTCTTTTCTTTTATCAAACAGTAATGATACTTATTTTACTTATTTTATGGAAGGACTTTTGCTTAAAGCATACATTTTTTCCAAGTCCATCAAGCTAAGGACACAGTTTTCATTGAAAAGAGTGCACTGATTGATCAGGCCATTGTACTTTCTTCCAATGTCTCCTGTGTTTCCAAAGCTTTATAAGGGAATCTTAAACTATTATTTATTTATAACTACATTTAAGTTCCAACACTTAATTTTTCTGCGTCTATGAGATGACGAATTTGCAACCATTTTAGTGCATAGTGCATCCACCTGCACCAAAACAAAATTCAATCCAAGGTACCTCTCCTTTGTTGGTTACGGCTGATCCCACGTAGGGAGAGGGTCAGACAACTATAGAATCTTAATTCTTTTAAATTTTTGAATTGCTAGTCCTTAATGCTAGCTTAGAAGCAGAAGAAAAACTGTGTTAAGCAAGATAGAAGCCCTAGTGTTCCGCAATTACTTATTAAGGCCCTAACATTTGTTGTGATACCATTTTCTTCACGACCTGTTACTTTGGCCTGGACTGGTACTAGGATCTAGATAGACTTAAAGCCACCAAAACCTGTAGTAAGCCAAAAATATATCCAACAACTTTTCTATTCAATAAAAGTGGCCTCAAGCCCAATATCATCATCATTCCAATATCATAAGTCTTGGGCTCGCTTGACCCATATCATCATGTTCAATAAAAAATCAATTTCCAAAGTTCTCTAGAACTATATTAAAATATTAAATGATAGAAATTCAATAAGTAATATATTATAAATTTCTAAATTTTGTTACACATGACTATCGTAATTGCGGAACAATTTAAGAATTTAAAACTTCACTTTAATACACTAAACAAAAGTAATCAAGGTCCATTTTCAACATTTTCTTTAGATGTCGGGTGGTAGAGGATCATGAGTTACTAGAACACATGTAACCTGAAAAAATATTAAGGTTAAACTCAGTGAGTAAGGTTAGATAACCCTCCCACCCCACACAATCACACACATACATAAATAAATTAATCTTGTGATCCGACTAGTTATATGATCATGCAGACGAACACACAAATGACATAAGAACAACAATAAAATAATATTAACATCTTCAAATAATCACATCACATGAAAATTGGTCAATTGCATCACTAAAATTCCTGACGAGCTGTCCTCACGCATGGCCTGCCCTATCATCACGTGTGCACCAAAGAACCAATCTCCCATGCATGGCCGACCGGTGTCAACCTTACTTGACCAGCCCTCTCATTTTTTTTATACTCTCTTTTCTTTTCCACACCAACAAGAGGCCAACCTGTAGTTTTTCATATCATCCATATCATATGTCATCAGATGCACATGGAGACGTCGATCTCCCCATACATAGCCGATGGTATCATAGACTACCCTCACAAACCCAAAGGTGACCCACTTCATTCCAATTCCACACAAGCAGGGCATACATGTAGCACATTACAACTAATCAAGCAATATCCAATAGCATCAACTAATGCAACACAAATAGCAATTTACCAAATAATGCATGTCTAGCATTTAATCGTGTATGCATAAATGCAAGGTGGATTATGCGAATTATCTAACATTACTCACTGTTCATTTGCTTATAGCAAATCGTTTCTCAACTTCTCGATCCTCTATCAGATGTCGACGAACTTCTTAAGCCCCTAAGAACATATATAAACATATATAAAAGGATATAAATAAAAATATTTTTACTTAAGGTTAAATCCTTAAATTGTAAGATTTCACTAGAAGATTTTATTGTTCAAATAATAATTTGAGTTGGAATGAATAAATTAAATATTAGTAATATTTTTAATAACAAAATTGAATATTTATTGTTTATTTTGGTATAGTTTAGCAAGCTCTTGGCTTTGGGGTTTTGACAATATAACTATGGGCTTGAGTCCACTCTGTGAACTTAGACTTTAAATAAAATCATTGGACACTTAGAGCTCATAAGATAAAAAAAATTGCATTTTTTATTTAACTAAAATCTGAGAGTTGAAAAATAAAATTACGGATTGTTTCATATAGGTTTGGAGTTAATTTGACTGGACTTATTAAAAGGCAAGTTGAACATAATTGTAAATCACCACGGAGTTGAAGTCAACCAATTATGTATTCTGTAATTTCTATTAGGTTCTTAAATTCTCTATTAGATTATTTGTTTTATTATATAAGTGGTTGATTTTATTTATATATAAAAATATAGTATTGTTTATTGATACTTCATTTTTAATCAACACTCTTTTCCTAATTACTGAAATATCTCTTTTATTTTCAAAAAAAAAAAAAAATGATTAAGCCTTCGTAATGATATATATATGCGTGTGATGCAAACGCGTCCAAAATGATCTTAATTGGTTTTAATAAAAAAAACAATATTATATATAGTAAGGCACAAGAAAAGAGATTAAAGTAAAAGAAATCCCCAAATTTAAATATCTTTTTCCTTTGAAGAGCGTGGGTTTTTAGACTTTTACAGAACCTTAATCTTGTTTATGTGCAGCAACAGCTCTTTGGTTTAGTCACCTTCTTTTGTGGACTTTACTCATTTTGTTATTAGTTTACAATATTTTTATTCAAACCTTTAACTAAAATATTTTTTTCCCTACACGTGGTTGGGCACCCTATGTAGACCAATTTTTTTTTAAAATATTTAAATAAAACATATCCAATAATTAATTTAAATAATAAAAAAATCATCCTAGGTGAATTTTTTTGATTGGATAAATGAGTAGCCATTGACATCCCTAATTTATTAAACTATAAATCTTATATATGTATTAGTCAAGTTCATTATACCGATTGGTTGGTTGGAGTTTCTCCATCAATTAACCTTCTTATATTTTGGATTACACCTTAATATTTTATTTTTCTTAAAAGGTTTACAATAGCAATAAAAACTTGTACTTTTTTATGAGGTAGTTATTCAATTATTCATGAGAAAAGGTTATACAGATTATTGGATTTTAAATTTTTTTTTTACTTTATTACACAATTATTTAATTATTAGTTCAATGCTAAAATCATAGGTAAAATACATACATCTTTTCTGAATTAAAAATAATAATAATAATAATAATAATAGAGTACTTTCATGATAAGACATATATAAATATATTATAAATTTCAAATAAGAACTTCCTAATCCCTTTCGGTTAAATCAAACTATTCTACTAATAAAAAAAAATATCAAACTATTGCTTTGCTTTAATTAGTTATATCAACTTAATTAATTTGCATAAAGTAATTTGATTTCAAGCATCAACTAAAATTACAAAAATCAGAATTTAAATTCAAGGGAGTAATGTAGTATCGTAATTTAATATATTTTTTAATATAAAATAAATTTCATATTAAAAATAAATTAGGTTAGCTAAATGTTACTTGAACAAATTCCAGCTACATATTAGTGATAAATAGGGGCACCCTTATCACATTACATTGAGCCGGTCAAGCAAAGTTGGCATTGGCAGCTAAAAGAGGAGAAAGTTGGAAGAGAAGGGCCGTCCAGGGTGGGAGGAAGAAGACAAAGAGGATGGGGCCCACGCGCCGCAGCAACAATCTCCACTTGCCAACTCTCTCCCCTTGTTTTTGTGCAATACTCATTTATTTAAATTAATTATATACTAATTTATTTTAAATTACATTGTCCTTCTCTCCAAACGCAACCAATAATCTTGGTCAACTTTGTTCCTTAACCATAGTTAGTTTTCACCAGCATGGCAACATCTATCAGCTAACCCCACCCACGCACTCCTAGGGTTCATTTGCTCAAATGTTTATATCATTAGATGACATAGCTCATATTTTATGACACCCACTCTCCTTCAATATTGCGTGCAATTGACCGCCCAATTACATCAATTTCCTCTACCAACGCAGATATATGTTAACACGATGATTGAGAAAGACTTATATGTTAATCAAAAATGGTTTTTTTTTTTTTTCTCAAATAAAGGTATTTTTAACAATTCACTAAGAAAAAAAAAATAGCAATAATTAAAAAAATTTTAATTAGTTTGGTATATGCATTGTCCCGTACACCGGGTGATATGCCGATGATAGATTTAATTTTAGTTGTTTCATATAATTGAATATAGTAAATCTAGTTGGTGAGCTTATTGACGGAGAAACTAGTATATGAGATAGTCAGCTTATCAAGTCCATTTTCTTACCACATGAAGTGGAGGAGATTTGAACCTCTTAGCGCAAATTGTATTTCATATCTCTTAGGATCTGTCAATAAATTAGTTATTTTTGGTACTTGTTAACTGTTTTAGTAACGTTTAGTTGTTAGTTGTTTGAATAGCTTTTCATGAAATGCTAAAAGCTAAACATTACATGGATTAACTTTTTATAAAACGCTACGTTAACCTCTAAAGCTAGTTCAAACGCTATGTTACCAAACACTATAAATAATAGCTTTTAGCATTTTGATCAAAAAGTCGTTGCCGAACACAGCCTTAAATGTAGCAGGTAAATTGAAATGGGATCTTTACGGTACGAACAACTTATTATATGGTTCTAAACTCTAATATTTTAAGTGATAGTTCAAGCTCCTCTTCTACTTCTAGTGATTATTGTTAGAATTAATCTCAAATAATTCCACAATAACCTAGATCATGCACACCACTAGATTCAACAAAATAGATTGAATAAGAAAAGGTTGCGTACCAAAAAACGTCGTTGCCCGAAGCACAGCCTTTAAATGTAGCAGTGTAAATCTGAAAATGGGATCTTGACGGTACGAACAACTATTTATATGGTTCTAAACTCTAATTATTTTAAGTTCGATAGCTTCAAGCCTTCCTCTTCTTACTTTCTAGTTGATTACTTGTTTAAATTAATCTCAAATTATTCCAACAATAACCCTAGCATTCTATATGCCACACAGTAGAAATTTCAACAAAATTAGACTTTGTAATATAGAGAAAAGGTTAGCGTACCTGACATCGTTGTTCGTTCGATCTTGATGTGGCAGCTAGAATTTAGTTTGCCAAGCCTTCCCAGAGAACTTGAACGCAATCGATTTTCGGAAGCCAGTACCAACTAAAGAACGTAAAACGAATTCGTTATTCAACAACCTCCTTGGCGGACACACCTTATATACCTTGTAGGGCTTAGTACAATTCCATCCTTATTCTCAGGCTCCGTTTAACGAAATTAGGAATTCTATAAACAACCCCCCTCTACACTTAACATATCTATAATTATTGATACCTCAATACGTCAATTTCATTCACAATCAAACCAGCATTTGTAAATTGAGCTTCACAGATTGGACTGCCTGTACATATTAATTTTACATATTTAGGCCTACAGGCCTGCCACCACAATACGCAAAATTAATCACACATACAAATTCTCCCACTGGCGGCGAACAATATGTTTAAATACAATACATACAACCAAATGAAGCTCCGAACCAAAACGCAACTTTGCCACCCTTCGCGTCAGCGTCTCACTATCAACAGCGTGATCCAGAACAAAGCATATCTCTGTCCAATTTTTACACTTCCTATATAACTTTGAATCTACTAAGGAGCTGAAGAAACCATATCGCGTCCACTACAGACCTCTCATGAGCCTAAGACTTCATACACATCAGACCCTTACATTCGAACCACTACCCCAGCTATATAATCGATCCAACTAAGATTCATTTATATAAAGTGTAGCATGGAGACTACATGTCAATAGTGCACATCATTCATGTCTGTTTCCAACTGCGCCGACCCCTCCCAACAAAAGTGTGAGATCAAGCAAAACAATAAATAATAATACAGAGTGTATATCTCTATCTACAAACCAAAATGCAGTACTCAACACAATTTCAATAATAAAACCATATCCAAAATAGACCAATAGAAGCATTCACAAAACGAATAATGTAGCATAAAGACAAACTCCCTCACTCAAACCACCTATGAACTAAGTCTTCAAAACAAAACGATACCCGATATGAAGCGGTGCTGCTCATGGAAAAACTTTCGTCACTCACTGCTCTTTGCGTTAAGCGTGCATCCTCAGCGCAATCATAGAGTTTGTTCTCCAAATATGACCTACCTTAAGGCACTAATCTGTTCCACATCTCTGTACCCCTTCTCCTTCACAAGCCGAAGAACTTAATCTCAATCGCATGTTCTTGGAGTCGAAGAAGCAGTCCTGTTTTGTGGAAATAAACCACGAGAAGAGCTCCTGTTGTTGTTGGAGAATAAAACGGCTGACCTGCTGTCACAATACAACTTCAGTGGTCTTTCTATTCCACCTACTACACGCAGCCCATTGACAAGGTTTCTCAGCCAAATAGCTTGATTGGATGCCTTATAAGATGCTACAAATTCAGCTTCCATGGTAGAGGTTGCTACTAGAGTTTGTTTCACACTCTTCCAAGAAATAGCACCGCCAGCCAATAGAAAACGTAGCCAGATGTGGATTTTCTACTGTCTTGGCATCCAACGAAATCAGAATCAGTATACCCAATGATCTCAAGCTGATCTGATCTCCTATATTTTCCTATTATGTGAGTCCAGCGAAATCAGAATCAGTATACCCAATGATCTCAAGCTGATCTGATCTCCTATATGTGAGCATATGTCCCTTAGTCCTCTGAAGATATCTCATGGCTCTTTTGGCTGCTTTCCAATGATCCATTCCTAGATTGCTGAGATATCTACCTAACATGCCAACTATAAAAGAAATGTCTGGACGAGTACAAACTTTAACATACATAAGACTTCCTATAGCTGACGTATAAGGAACCTTTTGCATTTCCTAAATTTCAAGTTCACTCTTTGGACATTGTTGATTACTAAATTTATCACCTTTTGCAATAGGGGTATCCAATGGTCTTCTGCATACTTTACAAATTCTCTTGAAGCACCTTTATCAATATAGCTCTTTTGATAATCCAAGAATTACCTCGAGAACGGTTCGATGTTATCCTGAATCCCTAAAAACAAAAGAAGCTTCACCTCTAAATCCTTCATTCAAATGCCGTTGAAAGAAAAACTTGTTTTTCATGTAGCAAGGAACGTTTACAATTAGTAGCAAGAAGATTCATCCAATATAGACCAAACAAGAGTAAACCTACTCCCACTGAACGTATGGTACAACACCAATTTCAACAGTATTTGCCTCAAAGCCTTTGCCTCAAAGCCAAACGAGACAATTACTTAGTTGAACTTAAAGTACCATTGACGAGAAGCTCGCTTGAGTCCATAAATGGATTTCTTTAATTTGCATACCAGATGTTTTGGATCTCCAATTACAAAATTTTCTGGTTGCACCATATATATTGTTTCATCAATGTTGCCATTGAGAAACGTAGTCTTAACATCTATTTGATGAAGCTCAAGATCAAGATTTGCAACTAAGTCCATGATTGTCCTAAAAGAATCCTTCGAAGAAACTGGAGAGAAGGTTTCTTTATAGTCAGTCCCTTCCTTTTGAGTAAAGCCTTTTGCTACAAGACGTGCGTTATATCTTTCCACATTACCTTGAGAATCCCTTTTGGTTTTAAATATCCATTTGCAACCAATGGGTTTCTTTCCTTCAGGTAATTGAACAAGATCCCAAAAACTTATTGTCTTGTAGACTTATACTCTTCGTTCATTGCCTCAATCCACTTATGAGAGTTAGAACTCTGCATGGCATGATAGAAACTAACTGGATCATCATCTATCATGTTCTACAGTATCCTCATGTTCCTGAAGAAACACTATATAATCATCTGGAATAGCACTTCTTCTTTCCCTAGTAGATCTCCTCAGAGGCATTTGAACAGGCTCTAATTCTTGAGGTTGTTGAATTTGTTCTTGAGGAAGAATAGCATTGTCTTGAATTGGATCTTGAACAGAAGCAACTGGAGTCTGTACGCTATCAGAAACAACAAAAGGAATGAGAATCGAATCATCCTTACTTGATTCCTCTTCAAAGACAATGTTTCTTTCTTTTTCCCGTCCAAAATCACATATCCTCAAAAAAATGTCTGCAATGTCGTTTCCAAAAAAAAGTTTCTGGAAGTTAGGTTATTAAAACTTGTAACCCCTGACCGCTCAGAATATCCAACAAAGTAGCTTGCTTTAATAGTTTTGGAGTCCCAGCTTTTCGTTTCATTCGGCTTGTAAGGGCCTTGCTTCAGTCTGACGATCCCCAAACACTGAAGATGCTTTAGACTAGGCCTTACGTCAGTCCAACAGTTATAAGGTGTTATTTAGGCAAACTGCTTTTAAGATGGATTCCTATTTGAGAAGATAGCTTGCTGTCTTTAACGCTTCCACCCCCAGAGACTCTTGAATTGTGAATGACAATTTCATACTCCTTTACCATGATCCATAAGAGTTCGGCCTATTTACGTCTCTCAGAACACCATTCATGCTGGTAGTACCAAGGCATTGATATATTGAGGGACCAATTCCACATTCCTGTAGGAAAAGCGCAAAAGGTCCTGGACGTTGTTCGCCTGAACCGTCATATTTACCATAATATTCACCACCACGGTCAGATCGAAAAGATTTAATCTTCTTTCCTAGTTGATTTTCAACTTCAGCTTTATAAGATTTGAACACTTCCAAAGACTCAGATTTTTCATGAATGAGATATAAGTAACTATAACGAGAATAGTCATCAATGAATGATATAAAATATCTTTGGCCATTTCTAGCTGCAATATGGAATGGACCGCAAATATCTGTATGAATCAATTCTAAAACATTGGATGATATGAATCAGTTCTAAAACATTGGATGACCGAATGGCACCTAGTCTCTTTTGTTTAGTCTGTTTTCCTTTAATACACTCAATACAAAACTGTTAATCAAGTGTATCTAACGATTCACCATCAGAAACAAGACGCTCACATTCTTGATTGGAACATGACCCCAACGTCTCATTGCCAAAGGACAGCTGAATTATCATATTCAACTTTTCTTTGGTACCTTATGTAGTAACATGCAGGATTCGATGATAAACTAGTATCAATAGTCACATATATAGATATCACATTCATCAAGCAACCATACCCAAAACTTTTATTTTAATTCATAATAATTTCTGTCTCCAAAAGAACAATGAAAACCAGATTTGTCCAAAAAGGAAACAGAAATCAAATTCCTTCTAAAAGAGGGAATAACAAAAGTATCTATGAGATCCAAAAAATAACCAGTACTTAAACATAATCTAAAATGTCCAATTGCCTCTACTTCAACCGGATTGCCATTTCCCACATAGACGTATTTTTCACCGTCAGTTGGCTTTCTGTGGTTGAGGCAGCCCTGCAATGAAACACTTATATGAGCGGTAGCACCAGAATCCATCCAATAAGTGTTTTTAGGAGCTGAAGTTAAATTAACTTCACAAGTGTTGTAGGAGGGTGATATAATAACTTCACAACAGAACTAAAACAAGGACTTAACCTCTTTGCACAAGGTACTTACCCCTCTTTGCAAGCCAATTAGCAAATTTAGGACAGTCCTTTCTCAAGTGATCCGTCTTTCCACAAAAGAAGCATTTTGGCACATAAGGCTTCTTTTGTACTGGATCTACAGCAGTAGCAACAGCAGGTTTCTCAATAGCCTTTTCAACAGTCTTTGCAGAAGGCCTCTTTCTTTTCTTGTTCTTGCCCTTCTCAGCTGAAGAAACAAAATGAGCACTCTCTCTTTTGTTAGAATTCATCTTTTCCTCCTCATCAACACAATGAGAAATGAGCTCGTTAAGAGTCCATTTATTCGGCTGACAATTATAGGAAGTCCTAATTTGTCCATACTGAGAAGGAAGAGAATTCATAACCAAATGGACTAAAAGGTCATCTGGTAAAGCCATACCCAGCACCTTCAGTCTCTTTGCAATCTGAGACATGCTAAGAATATGCTCCCGAGCACCACCATTGCCAGCAAACTTCATGGAGGTTAATTTTCCTAAAAGTGTTCTCACTTCGGCTTTGTCATTCTTGACATAAGCCCTCTCCAGCTCGGCAAGATAGTTTTGAGCATTGTTCTTTTCAGCTGAGACAGAGTCTCGAACATCGAACATGTTCTGGTACTCCTTTCTGCATGATCATCAGACCTAAGCGATTAGAACGCTCCCGCTTCTCATACTGAACCCTTTGAACATCAGTGCTCGTAGCAAGAGGAGCAGGTTCGTCCATCCTGAATGCAAGATCCAAATCCATACAGCCCAGAAAGATCATAATGTCTGATTTCCAAGACTCAAAATTTGATCCCTTAAGTTTAGGGACACAATCAGGATTAAATGACATGTTAGCTGACATCAGAGAAAATAAACAAATAGATAAGTATAAGCTCACAATTCACAAATGAAACAATTCACATAAGTAGAGATAAAAATGGAAATAAGATACAGACTCAACATTAATATTCTCATCTTTGGATGTAAAATATTCACTTGTAATTAGTATCTCAACGCAGCAATCAAATATTGATAACATAGTCCTGACAAATAATAAATCTTCCTTTGGACCGATATATCATTGTCATGGAAAATAATCAAACAATTATCACATACTTATTGCGCCAAACATGTGTTTAAAACTCAGCCAAATAGCAACCTTCCTTTAGGCCGATTAACTATCCGCAACGAATTCTAGTACACCTGTCTAATACTCTAAAATAAATCAATTCAAGGAATAGAGGTCACTTTGGTGACTTATTGATCAAATCAATTTATTTTGATCAATACCTAACCCTTAATGATGCCCTAGTGTACTGCTACACCAAACAGATACTGAAAGGTTTGAAGTATCTACATGAACGAAATTTCATCCACGGAAACATGAAATGTGCAAACATTCTGTTGACAAACAATGGAGGCCTGAAAATTGCAGATTTTGGATTGACAAATTTACAGAACCTCCTCAAGGCAGGCAGAGGGATTCCGGCCTGGTCCGCTCCTGAGTTCATTGATACGAAAAGACAAGGAGAATATGGACTAACTAAAGCTGATATATGGAGCCTTGGCTGCACTGTCTTGGAGATGTTAACCGAAAAACTTCCATACTCCGGTTTAGAAACTTGGTCGATATGGTATCGGATCGGACAAGGTATTCCACCTTCTATTTCCGATTCTCTCTCTGATAATTCTCGGAACTTTATCCAGAAATGCCTACAAGTTAATCTAAAGGAACGTCCAACTGCTTCCCAGCTTTTAGAGCATCGCCCACCCTAACCCTAAGAACAAAAAATCATAACAGTGTGCGCGTCGCGGCCAACCAAAAAAAAACGATCTTGAATTTTTTTTTTTTTTTTTAAACAATCGGGCACCAGAAAAAAAAAAAATAATAAAATAAATATGATAAATAGACTCCACGAGAAGAGCAATTAATGCGTCCAATGCGCTGTTTGTTCAAAAACCTCTTACGTGTTTCTTGGGAATCCGAAGAACAGTGAGAGAGAGAAAATAAATTTTTTTTTTTCTTTTAATTAAGACAAAACCCATCAATCGCGGTAAACAGTGGATAGGTAAAACAAATTAAAGAACATACGAACAATCAATAATAAAACTAGCAATTAGCACAAGGCTCTATACCACTTGTTATGAATTAAACTCAAATAATCCACCAATAACCTAAGATCATTGCACACGAGCGTGAGATGATCAACAAAATATGCATGATAAGAAAGTTGCGTACGCGTGACATCGCTTGTTCGTCGCGATCTTCGGTGTAGAATTAGGTTTTGCAGCCGTGGTCCAGAGATTGAAGAACGAGTGTGCGGAGAGCAGTACGAAGAGGCAACGTAAAAAACTGAATCGATATTCAACTCCTTCTGGGACCACGACCTTGTAGTATACCGTGTAGGTTAGTACAGATTTCCTATTTCGGGTCCTTTTAACGAAATAGGATATAAATAGGTCTCTTACATCTTAATATCTATATTAGTTTCATACGCTCATAGTCAATTGATTCACAATCAAGGACTCATTTGAAATTGTACTAGCGAGAGTGTGTGACTGCTGAATATTTTAATTTTACAATTTGAAATTGACTTTACAATTGGACTGCTGTACATATTTAATTTTACATATTAAGCCCACAATAGAAAATTAAATCCAACAATTATTTCTGGAAAAAATTATGAAACAAAACGCTCCACCTAAAGTTAAACATTTTATGTACCATATTTGTCAAAGTTAAATTCCACTTAAAACATAATTATTGAGATGAAATGTTGTTGTTAATGTAATCTGCAATCGTTGTGGAGAAAAGGAAGAATCAGTTGTGCATATGTTGGTCGAGTGCCCTCAATCCTAGTGGATGTGGTTCTTGCGTCCTTTATAATTGAGGCCAGTTGTTAATTTTTATTTTTTCTGATTGGGTAACGTCGATTTCTACAAATTTCCTTCCTGATCAGGCTGAAGTTTTGTTCATGGTGGCCAGGCCAATTTGGCAAGGAAGGAACGTGTTGTTGCATCAAAATAAAAAGCTTTCAAAGACAGATTTTAAATCAAGTTTTGTCAGTATGGTCATTCTAGAAATAGCAAAATCTCAGCCCATCTAGTAATCAAACGGAGGGAAATCGTGATCGGCAACCTCCCATAACAGGCTTGTTCAAGATAAATTGTGATGCTATAGTAGGAGACGATGGAAAATGTGGCATGGGTATAGTTATTTAGAGACTCAAATGGAGATATATTGGCCAGCAGTTCACGTCTTGTTGATCATGATTTAATTCCTGAAGAAGTAGAAATAGAAGCAGTGTCATTTGCCGTCTTTACAGCCTTAGAGCATCTCCAATGCTAATGTGGATTGTGATTGATGCGTCATGTGGAAAAGAAGGCGTGAATGGTGATGTGGCTGAATGTCTATTTATAGACATTGAATTTTAAAAATCTCTCTCCAGTGCACTAGTTTTGAATCCGCTTCCATCCTCTTTTTTCTCTTCTTTTCTATACCATCTAGAAATACAACCAATCGCTAAAGGGCAATAAATGCTCACATAAGAGACCATCTAGAAATAGAAGATGTAGCAGACAATGTTTATTTATTTTTTTGACACCTCAGCTTGACATCCTAAATAGACATTAGCATTGAAGAGTATTTTTCAAAAACTTTTTCATTGTTCTGATGTGGCAATTAAACAAGAGCAATCTACATTTGCTGTGACATCCCGACCTGGCAAAGCAATCCTATGAGGGCGGGTAGAGCAAAGCTCCTAGCTAGCTTCTAGGATGGCAGGCTAGCTAGGGTAGTGAAATGCGGGACACAAGAATGAATCGAATCAATCGAAAAGGGGGAAACTAATCATCAAAGGCTAGGATGGCAAAGGATGGCAGGCTAGCTAGGGTAGTGAAATGCGGGACACAAGAATGAATCGAATCAATCGAAAAGGGGGAAACTAATCATCAAAGGCGCCTTTTGGTGGAATGGCTAGAGAGTTGGAAGAACTCCAGGGTTAAGCGTGCTCGCATAACGGAAATCCTAGGATAGGTGACCTATTGGGAAGTTTTCCATTTTACCTGCGGGATAAAACCGTGCGGGTCTTGCCAATCTTGTATGAGGATTTGGCTTGATCCAAAGCGGACAATTCCTTTGGTGATTAGAGTCGTGCGTGACAGTTGGTATCAGAGCCGGACCCCCTCCAATAAATGTATGCTTGGAGGACAAACCACGCGGATGCTGGTGGGCCTATGACGTCCCACTCGGCAAAGCGATCCTAAGAGGGCGGGTAGTGCAAAGCTCCTGGCTAGCTTTTAGGATGGCAGGCTAGCTAGGGTAGTGGAATACAGACACATGAATGAATCAAATCATATATCGAAAATGGGGAAACTAATCATCAGAGGCGCCTTTTGTCGAAAATGGGGAACCACTAATCATGCAGAGGCGCGATTGTTGGTGGAAATGGCTTGGATGGAGTTTGGAAGAACTCCACGGGTTTAAGCCATGCTCGCTTAAACGACGGAACTCCTTACGATGGGTGACCTCGTTAACGGAAATCCTAGGATGGGTGACCTCCTGGGAAGTTTTCCATTTCACCTGCGAGACAAAACCGTGCGGGTCTTGCCAATCTTGCATGGAGGATTTGTCTTGATCCAAAGCGGACAAATCCTCTGGCGATTAAAGTCGAGCATGACATTTGCATCTGCGGGACAAAACCGTGCGGGTCTTGCCAATCTTGTATGGAGGATTTGGCTTGATCCAAAGTAGACAAATCCTCTGGCGATTAGAGTCGAGCGTGACATTTGCATTGGAAATGCTCTTAAAGTTGGGTTTTAAAAATTTTGTGCTAAAATGCGATTGTCTTTCCTTAGTCCACAGAGTAATTGTGCGAATTGAACTAAGTACTAGAGTTTTTAATTGCCTTTTATTTTTCAGTGATTCCTTTATGATTTCTGATGTTGTTAGAGAAGGAAATAAGGTAGCTCATTCTCTAACAAAATTGGCTCTGTCACTTATGTTAGAAGAAGTACCATCTTCCATCAGTTCTTTTGTGTCGCAAGACAAACTTGGTTTCCATTTATATAGTTTGCAAGTTATTCGAAAAAAAAAAAAAGTGAATCTAGTTCATAAAAAATGTGGGAATACACTCTTTTTTGCAAAAGAAAAAAAAATACTATATATAAAATTGATTTATAAATACTTTGTTCAAAATAACTTATCTTTTGAAAATATTTTTTCAAGGATTCCAAATAACTCATTTTTTACTATTTGATTGTAACCTGGAAAGTTACTTAAAAAAATATTAAAATTTTTAACTTATAAAATCATAAAAATTTTTTATAAGAAATTCTATATTTTAAAAATTTATTGTTAAATATGAAAAAGTGCATAGAAAGTGATAAATTCTAATAGTCGTTAAAGATCGCTAGTGGTGGTTCGGGACTGGTGGATGTGACCGGTAGTGATCACCATCAGTCACTGGTGGTGTATTTATAAGATGATAATAAATTTATTAGTATTTGAAAAAAAATTTCCCTTTTAAAAATGAAAAGTCATTTACAGAGAAAAATAAAGATAAAACAATCACAATTTTTCATAAGACCTTTACAGATTTGTTTGATGTACGTGACTATCTATACACCAAGTGTAGACGAGTCTTATCCCAAAAGGACTTAGTTTCCATTTGACATAAAAATTATTTTCGGTTGATTGATTTTCACAAGCACGCAAAACATTTGAAAATTTTTCAAAAATTATTTTTCAGACAAGTTATTTTACAAAAATAAAGATAGACTAAATTGAATTAATTACTTACTTGACCCTCCCTTCTTCTAAAAAAAAAATTACATGACTTTTTTTTAAGAGATATTATTTTCTCTTTAGGAGCTGAAAGTAATAGTTAAGCCAAACATATTTTATAAGTAGTTTCTCTTTAATTAGTGCTCTTAAAATAAGTTTAGTTAAAATTCTTTAACTTATTAATGGCAATCCCCTTCTCTCTTCACATAAAAATTTATATGGTAAAATACATTGAATTTCCTTCACAATGTTATCTATATAGATATATATACACACATAATTATAAATGTCCTTAGAGTATTTTTAATAATATAAATGATTGATATAATTAATAAAATAAGTTGTCATTTTTCTGTTTTTTAAATTATTTATAGGAATTCATTTTTTTATCACAATTTTTGTATATTATGCACATGATTTATGTTTATTATGTAATATGAATTGGATTACCAAATATAGCTATGTTTTTTTTTTCTTTAATAAGGAGGCTTATATATATATTTTTATATATATTGATTTTTATTATATATATATTATATATATATATATATATATATTAGAATATATATATTAGAATAACACAATATAATATATAGAGATAATGGCAAATCTAGTAATGATGTGTGGTGTAAAATAAAAATATGAATATCTTTTTTATTAAAAAAAAAACAGGGATATATATCAAAATATAATTTAATGGTAAGAACATTACGACCCGATATTAGATCTAAATTCGAATCTCCATTCTCCTAATACTAAAAATAATAAAGCAGGGATAAAAAATAATAAAGAGTAATAATATTTTGGAATGACAATTAATTATTAAGTGGTAATGAGTTTTTCTTATGAAATGAGGTAACTATATACATGTTTTCGAGTGTCACTAAATATTTTCTTATTGATTGAAAATGAAAAGAAAAAGAACAAAAAGAATGTGATCCGGGCGGAAAATTAAGTTTTAAAAATTTAGATTGAATAGTTTTCTGAAACAAAAAAAAAAAAAAAAAAAAAAAAGGGTTGAATAATGGAGTTTTTTTCTACGAATGTATGTTTATTTTTAAAGTTGAGTTTTAGGAATGGACTCATTAAGTCATAACTTTAAAAAAAAAAAAAAAAAAAAAAAAGGGTTTGAATAATGAGTTTTTCTACGATGTATGTTTATTTTTAAATTGAGTTTTAGGGAATGACTCATAAGTCATAACTTTGTCTGCGAGACTAAGAGTAGCATCAGCCTTCTTGTTCCTGCAACTCAGAAAATAAAGTAAAATTAAAAAAGAAATTCTAAACAAATGATTATTCTATATAGATATATATAAATATATTTAAACTTTCGGGTATGAGAGAAATAACTGCGTTTTGAGTCTTTGTCCCCTTTCTCTCCCCTTTCGTTCCTCCTTCCCTTCCCTTCTCTGCAGTCGTCGCTCCTCTATCTGTCTCTTTTCTTGTTTGATTTTCCTTCCAAAATACACATAACACATCTTTTATTTCCTTGGCGTTCTGAAGCTTCTTTCCTTTCCCTTCTTTTCTGTTCTTTTTTTTTTTTTTTAAAAAAAAAAACTCTAAATATCTTATCCTATTATTAATTAAATTATCAAACAAAACCCACAAACAGTTTTTAATCATCTATAATATTTTTTAATCCTTTTAAAAAATTCATTTCACCTTGGTTTCCTGTTTTCTTTCCTTTTGATGTTGGCATGGCTGGTTTAGATTTAGGCACTACTTCTCGTTACGTTCACCAGCTTCACCACAGACCTGATCTTCACCTCCAAAGCCAACCCGAATCAGAAGACCACGACTCCAATCGCGCCAGTGGAGCTGGTGGTGCTCTTGCCTCTCATTTCTCCTCTGACCAACATCAACAACATGAAGACGGCACTCATCAAGGCCTCGACCTAGTCGGGATAGCTGCAAACTCTGGCGGGCCAGGAGATATCGTCGCCCGCCGGCCTAGAGGTCGTCCACCGGGTTCCAAAAATAAACCCAAACCTCCGGTCATAATAACTAGAGAGAGTGCTAATACCTTACGAGCTCACATTCTTGAAGTAGGTAGCGGATGCGATGTGTTTGAATGCGTGGCAAACTACGCCCGTAGACGGCAGCGGGGGATTTGCATACTTAGCGGAGCTGGAACGGTAACTAATGTAAGCATAAGACAACCAGCAGCCGCCGGAGCAATTGTTACTTTACATGGAAGATTTGAGATCTTATCTTTATCCGGATCTTTCTTGCCTCCTCCAGCTCCACCTGGCGCAACTAGTCTTACAATCTTTCTCGCCGGAGGACAAGGGCAGGTGGTAGGAGGAAGCGTTGTAGGGGAGCTGACCGCAGCTGGACCGGTAATAGTCATCGCTGCATCATTCACCAACGTGGCATATGAAAGGCTACCTTTGGAAGAAGACGAGCAGTTGCAGATGCAGAGTAGCGGTGGTGGTGGAGACGGTGGTAGTGGTGGTGGAGTAGGGAATAACCCTTTTCCTGATGGCGCAGCAGCGACATCTGGTGGATTGCCATTTTTTAATTTACCACTCAATATGCCCCCTAATGTGCAGTTGCCGGTAGATGGGTGGGCAGGAAACTCCGGTAATAGGACTCCGTTTTAAGAGAAAGGCAACAACAATAAGAATTTCACGTTAAGCTACCCAAATTTGTAGCTTTTGTTTCGGATTTGAAGCAGTTCATACATAGTGAGACGAGATCGATCATGGGCTTTGTTGGATGATTAAGGTTAGCTTAATTTCATGGACTCTTGTATTCACCATCATCACATCACCATGTTTCTTCATCTTCTTCTTTATCTCCTGTGATGTTTTTAGGGTGTTTCTTTCTTTCTTCTCTTCTTTTTTTTTTTCTTTTCAATTTTTTGTTTTTAGATTTTAGAGTACTCTCTTTTCTATGGTTTCTGGAAACAGTCATCTCCTTGTTCATTGTGGAACTATTATCTTCTTTCTCTTTAATTCTAAAAATGGGTTTGCGAATGTATCACTATATTTTTTATGTGTTCATTGAAAACTGCAATCAACCACTAAATTTATTAGTAGCAATAACATGTAGTAACTAGGGTTTTCTTCCAATCTTTCCTCTTTGGATTTCACCTATAGGTGTCATATTTAGACTTATTCTCTGCTACTATTTTTCTTTTCATTAAAAAAAAAGAAAAAGTTCTAACACGAATTTTGGTCTTTGAAATAAACACTTGTTTGTGGGAATTGGCATATGGGAATGCAATTTTTTTTTTTTTTTTAAAAAAAGAAGAAGATTATTATTATTATTTTTGCATTGTTTTCAGTAGGGAATAAATATGACAGTATTAATTAAAATAAAGAACATACAGATAAGGGTTTTTAATTAGAAATGGGGATTCCTTTTGTGGTTGGATGATGTGTATAATATATAAGCAGCATGAGAGTTCCATTTACAAGTTGAATAGCTTGACTTTAATTTTCTTGATCTGTTTCTCTTGGGAATCAGCTAATCAACACACAATAGTTTAAATTTCTGTACTAACTAATCTAAACTATTCCCCCCATGACACATATAGACACACACACAAACTTTGCTTCTGTCCATTTTTTTTTCCATTGAAGCAACTCCTCTAGTAATTAACTAGCTTTATGTAATCAAGCAGATCAATTCCATTTAAGTAGGAGGCCTAAATTCTCTTTTCATCTATTTGAGCAAAAGTTCAACTCTTCTGGGTATTTTTTGGGCAATTTTGATTTTAGGGTGACTCCAAAGCCTCTTTGCAGACACATTTAGACACCCAATTGAGAATAGGAAGGCATCAGAGGATTTGCATTGATTCTTATTCTCAACCCTCTTCATTTTCTATTCATACTAGCTAGGGAAATTAATCTTTTTATCTTCAGTAAAGAACTCAAATACCCAATCTTTGAAATAGTAGGTATCATCCAAATTTTTATTGAGCATGCTTGTATAGATCTTCTACTTCAGGGAGCTCCCATACTTAAATTAGGTCAAAAGAATGCATAATGGTTCTATCTCTAGCTAAGAAGGTAATATGTTTACTGCCTTTAAGCTATGATTTTTCAGTATATTGCGATAGGGATTATTGGCCTTTTTAGAGGGTATTTAGTTGTAGTAGTATTTTTTTTTATCAGCAATAAGATTGTTTTTACTAATTAATTGTGTCCAGTAAAAATTTAACATATACTAATATCTAAACCCGAGCCAAAAGACTTTCCTAGTATATCCTAACCCAACCCAAATATACTATTTTGTATAATTATAATATTTTGTTAGAGTTAAGCTAATGTTTGGTTATATGATATCTGCTTCATCTAGCTAAGGAAATAGATTGATGCTTTTGAAAATGCAATTGTTATATGCTACTGCTGTTTTGAAGTTAATTTAAGTACACAACAGTGCTAATTCTAATGATTAATTTCTCCATTGATCAGTCAATTCAATCCTCATATCAGTGCTGTAAATATATATATAACAGTGCTATTTCTAATGATTAATTTCTGCCATGGATCAGGTCAATTCAATCCTCATATCAGTGCTGATAAATATATATATAATATATTATATATATATATATATATAAATATATATATATATATATATATATAATCTCAGCTCTTTTATATAATCTCAGCTCTTTAACTACTGGTTATTAAGTTAGGGTGCAATTTAATAATCCCTCCATTCCACTGCAATTTAAGTGCTCATTGACTATTTTGAGATTATATTAATTATTATTTTTTTATTTTTACCTATATTTATTAGGTGTAATTTATTTTTATATTAACGTTTAAGAAGAGCAATTTAGACATTTTTATCGTGTATTTTTAGAAAATTAATGAATTTCAATCATTTTTTTAATCACTCTAAAAAATGTAAGTTTTTTATAAAAGTTTAGCTAGCTAGGTTTCCAAGGACAAGGACAGAATTAAATATATTGAAAAGAAGTAATTAATTTCAACTGACTTTATTCTCCATTTGGGAATGGATCATTCTGTCTGGGTTCCATAGCTGATGAAGTAAAGTGTGTTTGCATTGCCTCCACAATTTATGAATTGGAAATCTTATTAGAGAATTGCATTTGATTCCTTAATGCACCTAGTTTAGAATATGCTTACAATGTCTTTAATTGATCAATATTTGTCCTAATGCTTTTTCATTTAGCAACATTTGACTTTAAGAGCTCTGAGATATTGGTGATGCTAATTAAGCTAACCAACATTTGGGTTTGTAGAAGGTGTAAATATTTTTATCAAATAACCCCACTGTATTATGTAAAAAATCTAATAGTATCCCAAACTTTATAAGAGAAATTATGAATTTTGGTAATTTTACACATTTTTTCACGACTAACAACGGTAACTTTTTAATGTTTTTAATTTTTATATACATAATATTGATTTGATGTATAGTTACTATATATTTTTTTGGAACATAATTTTCACATTTTCAACTATCCAATAAGTGTATAATTGATTTATTAATTTTACAAATTAAAATATTCAATAGAAAAATTTTATAAGTTCAAGTATTTCACGAGTGCAATTTTATAAATAATAAAAGTGTTCAATAGTGTTTAATAGCTACATAGTTTTTTTAAGATAAAATACATGAAGCAATTTATGCATTTGGCAATTAATTATGCAGTAGACTATAGTATATATAAATGCTTCAATTTGTTAATACTCTTTCTTTTACAATTTGATAAGGTCTTAAATATAATGAAAATTTTATTATAGTACGAGTGATCAAAACCATAGAAGTTCTGGTAATATAATTTTAATTTTGTAAAAGATTTTTAAATTAACTGATATTAAATAAACAATGAACAATTGCTTTAAAATACATTTGTAAACTATGCGTAAAAAGAATAATAAAATAAACTTTACATAATTGATGATAAAAATGAAAAAGAAAAAAAAATGTATATAAATTGCATGCATTTACTTATAGATCTTTTTTAAAATATATATATATATAATAATATATACTTGCTTATAAATATATAATATTAGAAATGTGTAGACTATTGTATTTATAAAAATTCAATGAAATTAAATAGAAAGAAATAAAAATATGGTAATTTAAAAATATTGATTGTGTCTAATTCTCGTCTCTTTAAACTACTCCTAGATCTCAACTTAAGAATTATAATAGCTCTATTACATGTGAGTTATCTCAAAATTATGTTAGTATCAGGTAGTTAATGACATGCAGACAATATTCATCCATAAGATTGATTTACTGTAAACACCATAAAAAAAAAAATTTTGTTATGGTTGTAAAAAATTGTAATAGATAAAGTAAAGGACGAAGGAAAGACTTATCGTACTAGGTAAAAGATTGTAATCATAATAGGTAAGGACTTGTGTCTTATTGTTCCTTGTGGGAAAATGAGGCTTTTGTCCTCCTAATATCAAAACAACCATGACTAGGTTTTTTTTTATTATTATTATTCTTAAAATTATATTATTATTTTATAAACTTGTAATTACTGGTGTGGGTGATGATAATGATGATGACTAGAGGCAGAAGGAGAAGAAATAGTCTGAGAAACTTGAAAGGTAGTTAGGACATAAACAATTGAGCTTACCAAAAAATAAAATATAAAAGAAAGAGCAAGTGTGTTCAAAAAAATTCTTAAGGTGACCAAGTCATATGCTCATTACAATATTTGAGTCTAAGCTGTCACCTTTATATATTATTTATTAATAGATAATTAATCAAAGAGAGCAGTTGAATTGATCCTTATTGCACACAAGAAAACCCTTTTGTTTTATGTTTATTAATCTAATGGAACAACATTTCCAATAACTTGTTTATGAGCTGTCTTCTCCGCTTATGGTAGAGGTGTCGTCGAAAACGATGATGACAACGTACCACGGATTCTCTCTCCACTCCTTTTTTGATTATCTTTAATTTGTTTTCTTAATATATACAAACTTTTAGATGGATTTTAATTTCACACATTTTTTGTTACTCCATGTTTATAAAAATATATAACGAGAAAAATTAATAACTTGATTTTCTTCTACTTATATATGTTACGTTTTGTTTTCACCAAGTGACCTTGTTAATGCCCTTAATTAACCCTTGTTCGGCAACAACTTTTGAACTAGTTTTTAGCGTTTCGATAAAATCAAAACTTTATTTCTATTAATTGATTGTTTGTAGCATTTGGTAATATAACTTTTGTAATAGCTTTGATGAAGTTTTTTATGAAACTCTAAATACTCTAACGTTAAACTTTTAACTAAATTTTTTTGACAATCATTTTTTTTTCCTTCCAAATTCAGCTAATTAAACAATTAATATCATTTTTTTATCATTTTAAGTTAAGCAATTATTTTTAAATAACAATTTTAATTTAAACCGCTATATAAACAGTTATCAGTTAAAAGCTAAGAGCTAATAGAACAGTACTAAAAAATAATTAATATTCACAAATAGACTCTTATTTTAATGAAAAAAAAGTTCCATTAAAGTTTTTGTTTTTAAATTAAGTTCAACTGAATCAAGTTGAGGAAATAAATCGGGGATAATTCCTTTGTTGTTAAAATTAATACAATGGTTTTTGCCTAAAGTTATATGTATTTGATCCTTAATATGGTCAAGATACTTGCATTTAAAAAATGCCCACACAGTAATTACAAGATCTAAAACATGATCCATAATTAATTCCCACCTATAATTAATTAATTAATTAATTAATGTAGATATTGGCATTTTTAAAATATGTAAACAGTAATTACAACGTCCAATTAAAAAAATAATAAAACAATTATGATGGATGGTTAACATTGACTGCAAAGCATATTGCAATAGCGTAAAGCACTTAAGGTATTGCAAAATTAATTAATTAATACGACAAATCTGCTTAAATGGGGGATGATGCATAAAAGAGAACAAAAGAACAAAACAAAGCTTGCACTTCAACCTTCTTTACTCTTCCTCAATTAATTTCTAATTTCATTTCTTTATAGATTTGGATTATTTCAGATGGGTTTGGATATCCTTACCAGTGGGTTATGATCCTGTGGACTCACAAATTGATTTCAGATCAAATTTGTGGGTTTATACTATTTCTTTATAGTAGAAATTATTAATTATTTAGACTATTTGCTATGTTCTCACAATTTAAGGTATAGTAAATTGTGAATTAATTTCTCAATGGGGTAATTTTTGGATATATATACTGGATTTAGAATAATTATACTAAGATAAAAATTACAATTCCTGCATTATCTGTTAATTTGAATTTACTTATGAGTCTAGTATCATTATTTTAATATTATTTATTATCGTATGTTAACACTATTGAACTAGACTGTAATATATATAAAAATTGCAATTTTATGAAAAAAGAGTAAGTTTTATTTCAATTTTTTTAAAAGTGAAATCAGTTTTTATTATGAAATATTTACTTTTAAAAATGTTTTTTTTAGGGAACTTTTAACAATGTTAAGTGAATAATGAGAAGGGGATTTGATTGATAGTTGAACACTAGGTTGTAAGCTTCTTAATAGTAGCTAATAGAAATTTTAATTAATTGATGATTCGACTTTATTAATCTATTGGATTTTGCTAGAGTAACTTCATAAAAATAATTATAACAAGATTATTTTTTAAATTAATATTTTGACTATTTTATATATAGTTATTTAAAATTAATAAATTATATTAAATATTTTTTAAAAATTTATATAACACATTAAAATAATGCTTTTCAAAAATTTAAAAAATTTTCCATTTTTTAAACACAGTTTGCTTAGATGTGTAAAGTCCATCACTTTCCCATGTACCAAGTAATTACCTATATAAGGAAGGAAGTTTGGTGGAGTCGACTTTACATAGGTGCACTCTTTCTCGTTGTGGTGAATTTTTCCTACTTTTCCCCGCTATCCTTGGACTTAGGCCCAATGTTCGAAAAACGGAAAAAAAGTTTTGATTTAACGTTTTACGATGACTTTCTAGCTTGTTATTAATTGGGCCTAGAGTCCACAACACAACACCATGGGCTTTCATTGATGCGTGATTAAATTTTAATATTATAATTGGTTAATTATATCGGACATCCCAATATGTGAATTATAACTGGAGTTGACCAATTTTTGGTTAATCTGACCGAATTGATAGGTTTAGATAAGTTAATCTTTTTAGGAAATTCGGTTTAATTTCGATTTTATTAAAATTTTCCAATTCTATAGAAGGGAATGAGAATGAGTGGAGACAAGAGGAGGTGAGAGGGAAAATAAAGAAGCCGAATAAATTGAGGGTTGGAAAAAATGAGATGGGAAAAAAAAGAAAAGAGTATTAGAAAAAAAAAAAAGTAAATACTAGTGCATTCAAGTTATTTATATTAGATTTCGTAACTATTACAACAGTGTTACCCCCGTTTATAAGAGTTTGAGTGCACTCTAAGAAAAAGTAGATATCCTAAGATATTTACTGTACTATACTATGTCAACTATATGTATAACGTTCCAAAATTTCGAATCTTAAAATAATATTATTTTACTAGATCATGAATGGTATCGTCCGAGAGAAAAATAATCTTTTATTAGACCCGAAAAGATATTAATGAAATTAATATTTATGGAGTTTAATTGATTAGTCTCGAATAATTTAATTTAAGATATTAATTTCTTATGATTAATTATTTTATATTTAATTTTTCTGTATTTGATATTTTAAGGTTTTTGTGTGATTTTTCAATTAATGTGTGTAAATGATGGATTTTGATGAAATTGAGTATTTGAATGTGTTTAACTATGTTGTAAATATGAGGTTTTACCTTTGTTAAAAATTAAATGCTCTCAAGTATGCAAATCCATATGTTGGCCGAACCTCTATAGGAGAAAATTCTTGATTTTTATGTTTGTTTTTTATACTTTAATGCTTCATTATGTTGATTTATGTGATGATATTATGTTATGTGCCTTTCATTTAAATTAAAAAAAGTTTCATTGTGCATTTCTATATGTTGGTCGAACCACCTTGAAGGCGGTTTTGTGATTTTTGTTGATTGTATCGATGATTTAAGTGTTTAATCTTGTAATTGGATGGATTAAGGCGCTTAATGTAATTTAAAATGAAATTTGGACTTAATTGTAAGAAATTCAAAGAGGTCAAACCTCTTGGGGACTAAAGTGGTAATTTAATTAATTAAAGGAATTGAAAAAATGATTAAGGACTAAAATTGAAATTCAATTCAAGTACTTGTGGACTTAGATGTAATTTTGGTTACCTTTGTAAACATTGAACTCAATGAGCACCTAATTGGACATTTGGACAATTATTGGACATAAGGACCAAATGGATTCCAAGGACCTAAGGACTAATTGGAGGACCTTTGGGCATTTTGTGGACCTTTATAGACTAAATTGAATATTTGACTTAATTATGGATTTAAATGAAAGATTTAGTTAAATTACATACTTAATTGAAATATATACATTAGCTAGTTGATTAGCTAAATTAAGTATAATTAGAGGACTACATTGAAAATAATTAGTTCTTTAGGTCTTAGGATTTAATTTGACTCATTGAGTCAAATTAAGTAGTAATTATGTTAATTATGTTGATTATGATATGTTGAAATATTTAAGTGGTGAATTGAATTATTATGTGAAACTTTAAATTACAAATAGTACTTTATGAATTGTGCCATAAATTGTGTAGAAACCATGAATTATGGTAGGAAAAAAAATATATGAGTGCCAATTTGTGAATTAATGATTATTATGTGTGATTATAAGAAATGACTTGAATTATGATTTAAATGAATTATTAATTATGAAATGATATTAATTATGATAAATAATTATGCTATGTGATTATTATGCTTATTTATGGAAATAAATAAAGTATTTGAAATTATGTGAGATGAATTGAAAATAATTTGATAAATATATGAAATTTATGATATATCATGAAATATGAATTCTTAAGTGATTTATTATGGAAAATTAAATATAAAAATTAAGTGATGTGTGATAACAATTGACTAAGTGAAATTCATGACGATAATGAAAATATGATGCATGATGGGATTTTCAAGTGACTTAATCCATGAAAACAAATCATGAGATTTTGATTTTTTTTATCAACAATTCATATTTTATTTTATTAAATTATAAAATCAGGAAAAATTTGTCAAACTTAAGAAACTAAATTCAAGTCAGTAGGCTTTCCCTATACACCCAAAACTACACTTGAGTTTGATAAGTGAAAAATTATGAGATTTTGATTATGCTGTGAGGAACGTGATCGCGATTCTACAATGGCTATGCGATTGTCCTATAAGTATTAACGGGTCATACAAGTAGTATATAAAATATCGTATCCACATGGATTGGAAGATCAAGTACTAAAATCTTTTTGAACACTTAATTATCAGGCAGAATCAATAAAAGAGGTGAGTTATACGTAAATTAAAAACGTAAAATTAAATAACAGAAATTTAAATAGCAGAAATTAAATTGTGTAAATTAAAGACTAAAAATTACATAAAATTAAATTGTGTAAAAGTAAAAATGTGGTAAAGTAAATTGCAGGAAATTAAAATGCAGAAATTTAAAGAAATTAAATGACATAAAATAAGAGTTAGAGAAGTTAGAGAAGTTAGAAAAGTTAGAAAGTTAGGTTATGTATATATATTTTTTTCCTTTTTGATTTTATAAATGAGAAATTATTTTGGTGATGGACTAATCCATTACCATCTGGAAGTGGGTAGCAACGAAGTAAGCACAAGAGATATATTTTTTAAAGGGCGGAATGTTGTGGTTAGTTATCTCCTCTTTTGAGGTAGACAACTATAACAATCGTATGACACTTTTATCACGCTGCATACATAATAAACTTCCCCTTTCAACACTGGTCTTATTCTATTTCTAGATATAAAATCAATGCTCAATTTATGTGGTTCAGGTGCTTGAACTTCATCTTTCGATTCTTCGCTCTCCCACGTACCTAATGTCAAGTAAATAAAGGGATTCAGTTTTATTTTACAAGCATTTATCTTGCATAAATTGAACCAGAAATCTATGTCACATTATAGATGATTCAATTTTTAATAAAGCCGCCCAACATTCCGGAGGTAATAGATATTAACTCATCCCAAGAATGACTGGATTACTCGCTCATTTTAGATAAAACAATATAAATAACCAAAAGGCAATCCATATCTTTCTATTGAGAGAAAAAGAATGGAGGTACAGAAAAGTTGTTTTGAATAAAAACAAAAATAACAAAAGAACATAAAACAACAGATAATAACAAAAGAGGATGATGGATCAGTTATGGCTTCTGTTGAGTTTGAGACTCTGTGGCTCACACCTTCCTCCACCTTCCTCTCCTGACCTTTGAGATTACAAATATAGAACTAACTATGCTAATTATTTACATTGTCTAATATTCTAACATTCCTAAACTTTCCAACCTCTTTGTATTTTGATTTATGTTGTTATTTATAGAACTTAGATGCTTGGAGGCTACTCTTCTCTATGCAATTTAGCAAGTGGGGCAAGTGGGCTGCGTTCAATCAGATTACAGCAAAGCATGAGCTGTCATTCAATAAATGAGGACTTCTTGCATTGGATTTGATATAGGCGATCTTATGAATTGGTTTCGGCACATAGGAGATCGCTTAGGGTGATAATTCGGCCATAGGATATCGCTTGAGTGTTAATATGGCTAAAGGAGTTTGCCTAGTGCACTTAGGTGGTCTCCTAGCCTCCTTTTCTTGGCTTAGGTGATAGCTTATCTTTCTTTCTTCATCTTTTCCATGCCTTAGGCGATAGGCTAAGTCTATGTCTTGTTAGACTTGGGCTTTTCTCCTTGTGGGCTTCATTCCTTCGCAAATCGATCTTAATTTGGGCTTATAAAATGAGCTTGCAATATTAGCTCTCAAATTAGGCTTTTTTTCGAGTTCAATTGCCAAAATTTTTTCACAAATTTTATGAAGAATACATATTTTTAATTTCTAAGGCTCTTCCCTACATAAAACTGCAATTCTATAAATTTTCTGGGATAAGTGCACAAATATAGCCATTTTATTAGTTAATTTAGGGGATTTTGGTATAAAAATATATAAGTATTTGGATCGTATCAAATTCCCCATGCTTAAACTGTTGCTTGTCCTCAAGCAATTAAGCTCTATTCTTCTTTTTCTTTAAATCCTGCAAATTAAATATTTAATTCAAAAACTCAATTTCTAAGAAGAATAAAAATTTATTCAATAATTAACTTCAATATGCTGATATTACAAATAAGCAGAAAATTTTAAAGAATAGCCATATCAAGTAGTCAGTTCATAGGAATAGGAATTTAGATGTGAACTCCATTTAGATTTCATAAGCCGATCCTTAAGAACTGTCACACCCAACTCTAATCACCAGAGAAATTGTCCGCTTTGGATCAAGTCAAATCCCCCATACAAGATTGGCAAGACCCACACGGTTTTGTCCCGCAGGTGAAATGGGGATTTTCGTTAAGGACGCACGCTTTCAACCCTGGAGTTTTCAATCTCCCAGCCATTCCACCAAAAGGCGCCTCTAATGATTAGTTTCCCTCTTTTGTTTCGATATATGATTCGGATTCTATTCTGTGGTCCTGCATTCCACTACCTAGTGCTGCCATCCTAGAAGCTAGCCAGGAGCTATCGCTCTACTCCTCTTTAGGATTACTCTTTGCGGTCAAGGATGTCACAGGGCCCACACAGCTCCGCATGGTTCGTCCTCGAACATACAATCTCACTGGAGGGGGCTCCGCGGCTCTGAAACACCTGTCCAACCGACTTTCTAATCACCCGAGGAATTGTCCGTTTGGTCAGCAAATCCCCATTACAAGATTGGCAAGTACTGCACGGTTATTGTCCCGCAGGTGAAATGGGAAACTTCCCAAGGAGGTACCCACCTAGGATTTCTGTTTAAGCGAGCACGCTTAACCCTGGAGTTCTTCCAACTCTCCAGCCATTCACCAAAGGCGCCTCTAATGAATTAGTTTTCCTTTTCGATATATGATTCGATTCATTTCCAGTAATCCCGCATTCCACTAACCCTAGCTAGCCTAGCTAGCCTGCCATCCTAGAAGCTAGCCAGGAGCTTCGCTCTACCCGCCCTCTTAGGATTGCTTTGCCGGGTCGGGATGTCACAAGAACTCTTCTACACTAATTGAGAATTTGTGAATCTCATAAAATCAACAGGTCTTCTGGAGTTATAATGAGGCTCTAGGAAAATTGAGGTTACTAGAAGAATGGATTTATTTTAAGCTAAGTAATATGGGATCGATATTTCTAGTTAAAAATATTTTTGACAGTTCTTTTTTCCTTTTCAATCATATTTTCTCAGTTTTTCCTCTTCAATATTTTTTTACTAGATTTTCTTTTTTTTTCTTTTCTTATTCCCTTATTATTTTGGGAACTTGAATTTTTCTTTGTCTTTTTCTTTTTCTTCTTTTCCTTCTTTCTTTTTCTTTTTCTTTGAATTTGCTTTTCGTTTTTGGATTTTAGGGAATCAATTTTTCCTCCTCAAAAATCTAGAATTCCTGCCATTTTCAATTTTTATTTTTAACCAGAAAATATAATTCACATAAGAAGGGTGGATAGAGGCTTTTAGGCTTGGTGATTTGCATTTTAAGATTTTCTCAAGAAAAGAATTCTGATTTTTTTAAGACTCAAATGGGTTTATCAAGGGATTAATGTTTAGAGGGTAGGAAGAATTTTATTGGTCCTTGATGCAGAATATTTAAAGAATGCCTCGATCATTTTCTTAATGATACATACAATTCTTTTCTATTTCGCCTCAAAGAGTTATAAAAAAGGTTCTAGAATCTAAAAGAGTGAATATTTTCCTACTAGATAATTGACTTATTATGACTTATTCTTTTTAGAATTAATTGCAAGAAATAATAGCGCACAATTAATATTTTCGGAGTTAATTACTGAAAGAAAGTTTATTCCTTCTTTGGAAATAGAAAATAAAATTTTGAGCTCTATCCTTAAATTAATTAATTTGCTTGATCTATTGAAAAAGATAGAATTTTTCATAATATTTTTGAGGAAAAGTAACGACTATTAAGCAAAAATTTTTTGAAAAAATTTTAAATTTTAAATTTTAATTCTATGATTCCCTTCTCCATGCTTAAATTAAACATTGTTCCCAATGTCTTTAATCAAAGAATAATTAAGGGTGAGGGAATAGAGAATCATACCTGATGGTGCTGATGTTGATCGTAAAAATAAATCTGAATTAAATGCAGGATAAACTAAAAACGACTAATAAAAATATTATTTATATATATAAGTACTACGTTAGTCATAAAAGCACAACATGAAAAAGAAATAAGTTCTAAGCATGAAATAAAAATAATTAGTATGATACATAAAGAAAATAAAAATATGCAGAAAATAATCCTAAGCATCAGGTGGTGCAAGGTGATGGTGGGCTGTGGAGGGAAGAATGCTAAAGGTGCATCAGTAGGCGCGTCAGGTAGCCATCGAAGTAGTAGATATATCTCTATCTGCTGCTAGATCTGACGCTATAGAACTCGAAAATGTTAGTCTGGCTAGACTCTAGGCGGTCGAGTCACTCTGTGATTTGAATTATATCCTTGTGAGCCCCCATCCGAGCGACATGGGAAAGATCCGAAGGACGGAGTCGATCCAGACGGGTCCATTGGACGGTTCGTCACGGAATACTGGGAGGAACTCCTTGTGGTTCCTTTTTGTTGATTTGATTGATTTTAGATTGATTGTCGCTCAGTTTAGCGCTTAAATGTGTCGGGTTGGCTCTTTGGAGCGCTTTGATAGGTGTGTGATGTGATAGAGTCGCCAACTTAATTAGTTTTTGTTTTCGGTGAAAAGATTGAGGAAAAAACCCTATGTTGGACTCTATTTTAGTTGGCCTTTTAGGATAAAAGCACTAGCCTTGAATCATTGGGTTTGGGAACTAATTTTTCAGCTTCTTTCGAATGAATCAATGGTTTGGGTCATAATTAAGAAATCAAAACCAGTGTTTTGCATGAATGTCCGTTTATCAATGCGTGAACATACTAATAATGCATGGCAATATCAGAAATATGGCGCATTAAAAGCATAAATAATTAAAAGCGTGTAATTCGAAAGGAAGCCCGACTCTAGCCTCATTTATTGAGGATCCTAGATCGTGCGACACATTCCCCTAAGTCACCATCGGTCAACTCAGTTGGGGGCCTACTACCTAGGCTGAAATTCGTAGGTATGCCTTCGTACCTCGTTTGTATAAGGATCAGGGCGCACGAAGTTCTAGCATTGATTAGGATGGTAGATTTCGAAGTTGCCACTTGGGGAGTGGGCTTACAGGGTGCCGGACGGATCGGGCTTGGTTGAAAACTGGTGTTGTGGTTTTGCCGGATGGATTGGGCTTCAAAGCATATTGTGTGTCGGATAGACCGGGCTTCAAAGCATAGTGTGTACTGGATGGAACGGGCTTAACAGATATTGAAATGCCGGTTTGATCGGGCTTGAATTCACAAAGGTCTAAGTTTTAGTGATTATACCCTACGTCTTGTCGGGGTCGAGAGCTTAGCTTGCGCGTGCATGCGGCTTCGGAGTTCCATATTAGTTAAACGACCAAAGAGGTCGAGTCACTCTCCAGAAGAGCAAAGGATGGGCACGGCGGCCCTAATATAGTCTTTATAATATTGTTACTTAACGAATTATCAATTAATCATTACATTAATTAATAATGAATTAATTAACTAGTAGCTTTGGTCTAAGGAAGATCAAAGTGTTAGTGAAAGAAAGTCGAAAGGATCGACTTTTGAGAACCCAGTCGGCTCTCAACTCAACTAAGGAAGAAGAGCATGGTCAGACTATATTGCCTTAGAATCACACTTGAGGGAGAGAATCATTGAGGCTTGAGAAACATTCAATCAAGCCACAAGAGGAGAGGAAATGAGGGGGAGAAGTGCCTTTTATAGTCAAAAGGGGCTGCCTGGCCCGTCAAAATCAGTATCGACCACCTCAAATTCAGCACCTACCACCTCAAAATGGGTACCGGCCTATCTTGCTCTAGCAACCATGGTCCCTACTGATTTGGAAGTGGTCGATACTGTGTTGGGGGTCCTCGGTACCAATCTAGGGGTCCTTGGTACTTATGTCGTCTGGTCTGATTTTTCACGCTGTTTTGCTTCCAGATGTCAGTTCAAGGCTTAAACGATGTCTGATTGAGTTGATTCTTGATGCATTGGAATTGTGATGGAATCTCCTATGTCTCGATACCATGGGTAGGGCCCATGATTCCTTGGATCAGGCCTGTTATGCCTTGGAACTTAAGGTCAAGTTGTCTTTGATTTGTGAACCTTCCACTTCTAGGAGGTGGTTCGAGGTCCGAACGACGTCCGATTAAGTTGATTCTTGATACCTTGGAACCATGTCAAAATTTCCTACATCTCAGTACTATGGGAAGGGCCCATTGTGCCTTAAGTCTGACCTATTATGCCTTAGAACCTAGAATTAGGCATGTTCCCATGCCTCGGTGCTGAAATCATGGTCTACAGTTTGCCCCTCCAGAAGATCGAAGGTGATCAAGGTTCGATCTTCTAGACCCTCGATTTTAGCACTTCTGATTGGATTCCTATCCTAAAAACTGTACCTAGCAAGTTGTGGCAATGTCTAGAACATCTTGTCAAAGTCTCGTCTAATTCCGAGAACATCTTTTTGGAGCCAGTTGGATTCGACTGGTTTTGAGAAGTCCATGCGACCTCCTTAGACCCTGTAGGTAGTCTTGACAGGAGTCTAATTACTAAAAATTACCGTTACCCCTGATTATCAAGAAAAATGGTCTTTTACCCTAGTGGCCTATTTTCAGCTCCAGTCAAAGCTGTAACCTCCTTAGACCCTATTGGCAGTCCTAGCAAGAGTCTGATTGTCTAAGTATTACTATTTTACCCATAGTTGTCGAGAAAACTAGTCTTTTATCCAGGTGGCCTATTTGCAACTCTGCTCGAAGCTGTAACCTCCTTAGACCCTATGGCAATAAGTCCTAGTAGGAGTCTGATTGTTTGAAAATTATTAGTTTACCCCTAGTTGTCGGGAAAATTGGACTTTTGCCCTGGTGGCCTGTTTTCAGCTCTGATCGAAGTAGTAACCTCCATAGACCTTGTTGGCAGTCTTGGTAGGAGTCTGATTGTCTGACAATTACTATTTTACCCTTAGTTGTCGAGAAAATTGGACTTTTACCCCGGTGGCCTATTTTCAGCTCTGGTCAAAGTTGTAACCTCCTAAGATCCTATTGGCACTCCAGGCAAGAGTCTTATTGTCTGAAAATTACTATTTTACCCCTTGTTGTCGGGAAAACTCGACTTTTGCCTTGGTGGCTCGTTTTCAACTTGGATCAAAGCTGTAACCTCCTTAGACCCTATTGGCAGTCCTAGCAAGAGTCTGATTGTCTAAGTATTACTATTTTACCCATAGTTGTCGAGAAAACTAGTCTTTTATCCAGGTGGCCTATTTGCAACTCTGCTCGAAGCTGTAACCTCCTTAGACCCTATGGCAATAAGTCCTAGTAGGAGTCTGATTGTTTGAAAATTATTAGTTTACCCCTAGTTGTCGGGAAAATTGGACTTTTGCCCTGGTGGCCTGTTTTCAGCTCTGATCGAAGTAGTAACCTCCATAGACCTTGTTGGCAGTCTTGGTAGGAGTCTGATTGTCTGACAATTACTATTTTACCCTTAGTTGTCGAGAAAATTGGACTTTTACCCCGGTGGCCTATTTTCAGCTCTGGTCAAAGTTGTAACCTCCTAAGATCCTATTGGCACTCCAGGCAAGAGTCTTATTGTCTGAAAATTACTATTTTACCCCTTGTTGTCGGGAAAACTCGACTTTTGCCTTGGTGGCTCGTTTTCAACTTGGATCAAAGCTGTAACCTCCTTAGACCCTATTTAAAAACTCTATGGTTGGTCTGGACTTGGCTGAAAACCTTGTTTCAAGGCTGATTACTCTGTAGTTGGTCTAGGAATCCTTTTTTTTGTCTGGAGTTGGTCTAAAAACCCTGTTTCGAGACTGATTACCATGTAGTCAGTCTTGATTTGGTATGAAAACCCTATTTCGAGGCTGATTACCTTAGAGTTGGTCTTAATTTGGTTGAAAACCATGTTTCGAGGCTAATTACACTGTATTTGGCTTGATTTGGTATGAAAAACCCTATTTTGAGGTTAATTATCCTATAGTTGGTCTTGATTTGGTCTAAAAATCCTGTTCTAAGGCTGATTACCCTGCAGTTGAGTTGGTATGAAAACCCTATTTCGAGGCTCTTTACCCTGTAGCTGGTTCGGAGACCCTGTTGACAGCCTGGATATCCTAATAGTTGGTCTAGAGACCCTGTTTCGAGTTTGGTTATTCTGCGATTAGCTTGCTTGCTTGTTGTCTTCCTCCATGATCTGTTAGTTCTACTGCATATAACACTTTTGCACTATGGTGCCCATTTTAGGCGACCGTCTATTCTAGAAGGGCATTAAAGGATCTGAGCATTGTTCGACACATCTTTTAGAGGTATCCGATAGTTCGGGATTAGGTATCCCCTTTTGGTCTAGATCATTTTTCCATGCTAGAGATTGGCAGTGCCTACCATGGCTTATAGAGGGCTTCAATAGAGCATTGGTGAGATACCATCGACACCTTTCACACGCCGGTTGGGGAGTGGACATTGACTCCCCTTTGAGTTCATGTTGCTAGCAGGGAGTCATTTTGGTGCTTGCTTGGTAGATGTGGAACCTTCCTTCCTTGGGCCTAACGCTTGGTCGATCTACTGGGTTTCATGCCGAATCTTCTAGGTTTCGATAATTATTCCTGAGGCATGGCCTGACTTTCCTATGGGTTAGCCAGTAAGTCTGCTTCTAGATTGCTATTTTCCTTTGGTCAGTTTCAAAAGGATTTCCCACTTGCTTAGTCTTATCTATTTTGTAGGCTCCCCCTCATTGGAATGAGGAGATATCTGTTGCCATTGGCCGCTTCCAGGTTGCACTGTTAGAGTCTCTCACTCGGGAGAGCTTTGCCAATAAGTAGCTGGACAAGGCAAAGGCAAAGAGGGTGAAAAATGTTGTTGACTCTTTTCCTTTTTCTATTTTAGGACTTAGGATGGTTGTAGGCACTGGTAGCCACTTTTGATATGTATGGGTTACGCGCTGCCCCGGTTTAAGCACCAAACGTATTTATTGTAGGATCTGCTATTCTTCCCCTTTTTTATGTTTATCGAACTTTCTGTTTATCCTTACATGTCTGTTCTACTCATAATTTATTGTTTTGCACTGAATGCTTGACTTGTCTGACTTATGCGCTAATTTGCTTGTCTTGAGTTGCGCTTACACTGGGTGGCACTGGTTTCTTATTCTTAGCACTAGCTACCTTGTTTGAGCTGTGATTGCACTGTTTACATTGTCTTTCTGACTTTGGCACTGGCTGCCCTATTTTTTGGCTTTTGACACTGGTTAAATTTTCTATTTTTGGCACTGGCTGCCTTATTTTGTGATTGCATTGAACTGCACTGGCTTAACTATTTGCACTGGTTTTCTAATCTTGGCACTGATTGCCTGTTTTGAACTGTGACTGCATTAATTGCATTGGTTTTTTTATCTTGGCACTAATTGCCCTGTTATGGAAGGCTGCACTGGATTGCACTAATTCTTTGATTTTGGCACTGACTGCCCTGATTGCTTGCACTGATTACACTGGTTTTCTGATTTTGGCACTAATTGCCTTATTGTGGAGTGGTTGCGTTGAATGCCTATTTGCTTAATATTGCACTGATTGTTTGTTTCTGGCTGATTGCACTGATTGCATGTTTTTGATTAGTTACACCGATTGCCTTTTTCTGAATATTGCACTAATTGCTTGTTCTTGAACATTGCACTGGCTGCCTATTTCAGAGTGGTTACACTGAATGCCTGTTTGCTTATTTGCTGACCTGAAAGCCATGGTTAGTGAAGAATATGCATATGCATGATTCATAAATGTAATGACCATTCTTGAACTAGTTTCAGGTTTCTGGCTTGGTTTACAAGCCTTTCGGGAAAAGGCAAGGTGTTTACAGTGGGGTACAGTGGGGTCTGTTTGATTTGGTCTTCGGACTGTGTAGGAGTTGAAAAGGGATACAGTTAAGTCTGTCCAATTTTAGAATGGTTTGCACATGGGTGCTTATTTTTTGGTTGCAAGGTCTAGTTTTACTTTAAGTGAGGCTAGGCAAATGCTCAGGCTAATATATAAGGCTTTTGGTATTTTGCGAAAGGAAGCTTAAGGATGAGGCTTGTGGTGGTGCTTAAGGATAAGGCTTAGGACGCTCAAGGCTTCAGATGAATATGATTGAATTTGTCAAATCGGTACAACTGAGTCTGTCTGATGGGTAGGATAGTTTGCACATGGGTGCCTGTCTCTTCGATTCTGATAGAATGTCTGAGTAAGGCTGGATACGAAGGTGGGCACAGTTGAGTCAGTCTGATCTTAAGAATGGGCCCAGCTGGGTCTGTCTGATGATTAAGATGGTTTGCATATGGGTGCCTATCTTTTGCATTTTAGTGCAAGGTTTGGTTTTGCTTCAGGTAAATAATTCTCAACTGGTTTGGGTGTCTGGTTTGGTATGGTTACTTTCAGATAAGGCTAGATATTGCAGGTGGGTACAACTAAGTCTACGTGATCTATGAATGGTTTGAGGGACTACCTATTTTCTAGATTTTGTGTGCAAGTTTTGGCTTTACTTTAGGTCCGATTGGACATAAAGGTGGGTATAGATGAATCTGTTTGATCTACGAATGGTTTACATATGGATGCCTGTTGTTGGTTGCAAGGTCTAGTTTTATGTTAGGTAGCCATTTTTGAATTGGCTCTGGGTTTCTGATTGGATTAGAGGCGGAGGTGGTGGCACCTTGGGATTTCGGTCATTGGTGTGAACCCTCCCCCGAAGGCAAAATTATGCTGGAACAAGGTATGCTCACATGTGTGTTTTATGAAGTCGCCACCTAGTTTATTTTTATAAGGGAAAACTAAGAAAGAACCCTAAATGACTCCAATTTTAACCAATTTTTTAATTTAAAACCTAAGTCTAGATTATTAATCCCAAAGTAAGGCATAATCTACGAACCCCGAGGTGGCATCCCGGACGTATGTCATGTATTTAACTAACCTAAGATGTGGAATGCTTTGCAAAGGTAAATTGATGCAATTTGGACAATAAAAGTGTTTTTGGCGATTTGACTTGCCGCTTAGGGTTAAATCTCGAACGTGCCTATAGTACTCTGTTTGAATGAGCGATCAAACCGATGTTAGTTTCGATAAAGCTATTCAAATCATTTTTAAGGGGTTATTGCTTCATGCATGAGTGTGTGTATGCTTTCGTGCATTTTTAGGCATTTTTGCCCAAACATTTTGAATTAATTTTTTGTTTTAGGCATTTGTTGCCAAAAGGTGCTTGATTGGGCAATTTAATCGGCCAAAAATTGATGTTTGGGCTATTTATTGCCAAAATGGTTTGATTAAGCTGCCAAAAGTGGGGCAATTTGTTGCCGAAAATTGGGTTTTTTTAGGGATTTGTCGCCAAAATGATTTAAGGCCATTTGTGGCCAAAAAAGGGTTTTGTTGGGCGATTTGTCGCCAAAAAAGGTGGTTATTTGAATTATAGCCAATTTGTGCAAAAAACGTGATTTGATTAGGCTTTAGCCACAATTATTGATTAAATTGGGACTTTTAGCCGAACTGTTCGATAATAAAGGCAATTTATACCGTAGTTATTTAATAACTAGGCACTTTAGCTTATATGTTCGGGAGTTTAGCATTAATACTCGATTACTTTGATTTAACCGGCATATTTTAGCCTAAAACTTATTTACTTAAGGCAGTTTGCTGCCAAAATGATTATGGTGTGAATGCAGAAGTTTTAGAATTTAGAGTAGTAGAAGAGAAATTGCACAAAATGCTGAATTAAATAGCAGAGGTTTCGTTATTACCTGAGTTAATTGGCGGCCCGCTTCTTAGCTTCAGCTTGAAAATTCCAGATTAAGCTCCTCGTTTGGGGAAATATTAATTTAAAATTAATTTGATTTAGGTGACCAATTATCACAACTAGCGAGTAATAAAAAGCCTACACTAAAAAAATGCAGAAAAGCCCAGTTAAAAGAACCGCATAGGAGCGTAGAGAGAAGGGAGAGCTCCGTTCAACACAGACTGAACCAGTGTCTAAAACAGTGGACTCGGGTTGTATTTATTAGAAAAAAACCAGTCTAGAGGCGGCACCGTCGCCGAGTCGGCAGTCGCCGCCCCGTGGACGGCGGTCACCGCCGCCGGTGCGGACGGGCGGTCACCGCCGCCCTATTTTGCTATTTTCCGTTTCCAGAGGCTTTTTCGGGATGTTCTGTACCTCCAAAAATATTTTGGGGACCAGTCTGCGATCCTCGTAATTTTTCCGGACGTTTCAAGTACCATATTGGCATACTTTTCGTGGAACTTTCTTGAATGGCCTCCGCCCCGGCCGGACTGTTTGCAGTCCAGGAAAATAAGGCTTTTTGAGCCCTCAAAATTTGAAGTATTCACAGTTGCCCCCCACGGCAACCATAAAAATGATTTATTGGCGTCGTATGGTTTGTCTTGAAAAAAGCAAAATTTGAAGGCGAAAATTGACGCGTTCCAGAAGACCCGGCCTTTTGGCGTATTTTCCTTGCCTGTTATTTCTGTACTGTTGCTTTGACTGTGTCCTACACTTGGTTTAGCACTGAAAATTTTATATGTATGCATTTGATTATCCACTTTGATTTGTAAAAAAACGGGATTTTCTTCTCAATTTTTTTTTCAATTTCAATTTTCAATTTTTCAATTTGCTGAATCTTTTTTTTTTTTCAAAAAATGAATCCTTTTTTATAACCAAAGCATGCACCAATTGGACTAAAGTCTCTCCAAGGTGAGAAAAGATCAATTTGGGGAGGTACGTCTATCTCCTACTTGCTATACCCTTTAGGGGGAGCTGTTATAGAACTGGATTTTTTTTACGGTCTGCATCAGATTTTTGGGAACCCGGAGGCCCACGTTTTTCGATCAGGTGCCACGATGGAGAAATGTGCTGCAATCGGCGGTATTGTGCTAGCCGAGGACTATCCGAAGTCTTGACAAGAGCCGCCTTGGGTTTTTGACAATTGGACTGTCTCTCCGATTCATTCTCTAAGGTATTTTCCCTTCTCCTATCCCTTATTGTCTCTTTCTTTCTTTTGGTTCATTCCTTCGTAATAGAAGAAGGATCTATACTCAGTTTGGTTAAAGGACCACTCCAAGTGGTTGCTGCTCCTACTTTCTTGCCTTATAACCCCTCTCAGTATTCGTTACGGAGGATCCTTGATCAC
>NW_023591055.1:0-33995 GCF_014843425.1 Jatropha curcas | reverse complement strand
ATCAACAAGTTATGCAAATCATGCAATGTGCCAGTATAGATTTACTCAACTTGACATTTTCCATAAATGAATTTGGTAGCTCATCCAATTAGCAATCTCCCTTTTCTCTCTCTTTTTTTTTTTCTTTTTTTTGAACTCCATAGATAGCTCAATAAATCCATAATCATCCATGAACTTATACAATACTCTCTATAAATGATTAAGCATCATTTCTGTCTGAAGAATGATCACTTATAAATTTGATCATTGTTGGCTCAGAATTTATTCTTCATATGCACATAGGGAGATCAACACGAACCACAATAATTGGTACATATTTCATCGAACTCTCAAAGGATGTAAGTCTGATTCTTGTATACTACTCTGATTGTATCTTACTTCTATTTCCATCAAATCTTAATAAACCATGATTCCTAACTTGTCACAAAACTCCTGAATGATTATCATCTCAATTTAAATCATCCTAATCTATTTCCTTACCTTTTTAAGTGATAACTCTTCTAAATCTTAATTTACTACATGCTAGATCCATTCTTACTTACCTAATTTCTTAGTATTTCTAAATCTTAATTCACTCACATGACTAGATCCATTCTTACTTACTTAATTTCTTGGTATAACATCAATTCCATGGTTGGCTAACTATCTCTCCATGTCCAATGTCATTCATCATTTCACTTAATCATCATGGTCCAATATTTATATAACATAATTATCTTCATTTGGTGTTTAAGAGTCGTTTACCCTTTTTTCTCGGATCATAAACTCTCTCAATAAACACAAATCCTTATGTATAACTTACATAACATCTAGCATTCAACAAATATTTTAAACCTCAAAATTCAAATCTTGTTCAATATAATTCACACTTATACCAGATTAACCCTCAAGGTGCTACAATGCATATAGTTTCACTACGAGATCATCAAGAGTTAAATAATTGACTTCATCCTAAGAATCATCATACTTTTCTTATAACCATAGTACTTTATATTATTCCTGATAGTCATATAGTTGCAACATAGCTGATGAACACCACAATATACTTGATTCCACCAAATAGTAAGTCGTTCTCATAAATATAAATCACTTCTCCTAAATGACTTGAAATACTAACAGTAGTTCCTATGAAAAATACTCATCACCCCTTCTTCGAGCAAATCACATCAAATCATTCATCATTAAGATCATTTATATAAATACACCAATGAATATATGTATATGTGTAATCTATCCAGCAAAAGGCTTATCTCAATAGTCATTTTAGATTCCATTAACCACAATCATGTAAACAAACATCAATACTCTTCTTAACTAGAGTCTAATGTCCTTAAATCCGAATCAGTTTGTTTGCTTATTAGCTACTACCAGCAACTCATCCTCAACATATTCCGTCCATAGGCACATGTACACACATTCATGCATTTTATGCATGCAGGTCACATTCACATCATTTCACCTTTATATTCGTAAACAGGCATAACTTAATATAGCTTTGTGCATACACAACCATACAAGTGTACACTTCATTTGACAGACTTAAATATATCCATATATGTTACTTCCATGTTCACGGCATAAACCATTATACTTTCATAGCTCATGAATTTATACAAGTGACTTCATTGTCATGTATAAACCAATCCTTCATTTATCAAAACTTTAGAAAACCACCAATCCTTCATTATCAAAAACTTTAGAAAACCACACTTGAAACATTTTATCATATAGTATATATATAATATTTTTTTTTTCAAAAGTGGTCAGAAGAAAGAAGATTTTCATAGGCAAAATCATTTTGTTCAGAAGCAACATAAATCTGTGCTTCTTCTGCGAGGCATATAACGATGCAACAAACTATATGATTACAAGTCATTCATGCCATCACCATCATGGATAAAAAATCAGTTTCAAAATATAATCTCATAATACTGATAACATGTTTTATCTCCAATAACCACTACATTGAATTTCCTATCCATTATTCTCTCAGCATATCCTCCATGAATAATGATCTAAAAGGATATAACCAGTAATTATCAATAGGAACCTCAATATACACTCCGCTTACTACGCCATCATTCTCCAATAGCTGGTTGTTTCCAATCAAACCAATATGGCATGTCTTTAACTTAAATTACTCATACTCTCACTGTATGTCTTTAACCTACATAGCTACAATACGTCTAAACTTAATTGCTCCGATACCGGCCATAATCACGTATGACTCATGATAACAAAAAATTTGTAACAACCCCTTCCGTCCACCGTTAATCGCCGTGTAGTGGGAGCCCGCGACGCTAACAATCTGATATCTATCATGCTGAATAGCATACTGTAAAAGCAAAAATATGAAATTAAACACTCCCAAATACAAACTCTAAACTTTCCGAGGTCTTCCAGAGTACATCATAACACAATAACCTTTATATAAATATTCTTACATAATTATTTAAGAGCTTCCTCAGAGCATATATTAAATGCATCTAGTTTTCTTTCTCAGTCAGGATATAAAATAAAACTTGTTGTTTCGCAATGACGCTAATCATATCAACTATAGTAGAAGCAACTATTTATCTTCATCCATTTCAATAAATTAATTAATTCTATATCACCCAACTACTTATCACATAAAATAATTACAATGTGTCAACTAATTTATATATTACAATCCTACCTATAAGCTCTAATTAATCAAATAAGAATTATCACACTTGGCCATGACTCTTATACTATCCATAAATCTTAATTTCTACATCCTCTGGCACTCTAACTTATGACTCATATTAAGGCATCTTTCTGCGCTTTAGTAGTACTCTCTCAATTGCCTCCATGTCTACCTACGACTCTACCAAACATCTAACCTTGCTGCGTCGATAAAGAAATCGCACGTCGCTGAGTATCAAAAGCTCAGTGGGTTCGTTATTACTTTCCACGATAAACCTAAAAAAGTGCGATGGCAACTAACTTCAAATACCAAATTTCATAAAGATTTGAATTCAATAGGAATCAGTAAAGTTTTAACTGATGTTCCTTTATAGCAACGAATAAACTCTCATAATCCATAAACATATAAGGTTAATCTACTTCTATTCATAACTCTTTACATGACCATTTATATAACTCCTTTACATGAACCTTATATTACACATTATGGTACCATCATGGTCTTACCTGCTGTTCATTGTGTTGTCTGCATGAAATCAATAAATACGTAAGAATACATAACAGTATATGTTCATTGTCTTACTTGCTATTCATTCTGCTGTATGACTTATGCCCTTTTAGTCACATCATATAAGTTATGATTAATAACAACTCATGACTGTATGGCTTCTTAAGAATTACATAACTAAACTTGTGAGCATATATAACATTATACTTTCATAATCTTACCTGATGTTCTTTATGCTGTATGAACTCTGCAACTTTGATTAAACTCAGTGAATATCACAATGAATGAAAACTCACGCTCGCACACATCTCGCAACGAAGAAAACATATAAGCACATACATATGTGGAATAATAAACATTTTCTCGCATATGGATGGTAGCACAAATCATCGATACTAGCTCATGGATATTCATTGATGATCTTTCTTGCTTATAGTTTATCTGTATGATTCATGCAATGTTATGTTACAAGATATTCTGTATGGCTCACAATACAGTTATAGTGAAACCTAAGATGGGATAGTAAACTGTTATGAAACTGGGTGAAACTGTTATGCTATAAATGTTGGCCCCCGAACCGGATTTCGCATATGCATTAATGTCCAATATTTGTGTGACCTAACCGATTTTGCCCCCGCACGGTTTAATCAATATCGCACTCAACGGCCCTGTAGCGAGTTACCAACTGCTCACTCGCGCGCGGCAGATCTGCTATTCTATGTCAGGCGACAAATAAAGCATTGATATACCTAGGTTTTCTCCTAACCTCAATGAGCTTATTAATGTACATGTCAATAATATAAACCCATATACATAAAATGTTTGCATAACTTCATAGTTTATCATCATGGTATTTGATTGTGATTTCCACATATATCATATAAATGCTTGTATGTTGTTTTAATCCATGTTCTTAGGTTGTATTTTTGTTGAAAAATGATTGGATGCATGCATGTTGAGCAAAGGAATGTAATTACATGGCAAATGAAAGGCAAAAGAGTGTCACAGCATAAGTCGCGAGCGCGCAATGGGAAGTTGCGAGCGCGACGTGCTTTCCAGCATGCGCGAGCGCGCGACGTGATTCTGTGCAGTCTGTATTCTTTTGGCCATAACTCTCAATAGCTAATTCCAAATTGAGTGATTCAAAAACGCGTGTCAAGCTAACACAGAAAGGAACAAATAACTCTTCTATGACAATTCCTAATTCCATCATTAAAAGGGTTCAAAATCAAGATGAAGTTGTTGGTAAAATTTCCAGCAAACTATGTTTCCACTTCATATAGTCATCCCCTGTTTTCACATCATATCCAATCTTCTCACTCAACAATAAGCAACATATCATCTCACTAGCAACACCACACAATTTACATGCAAAGAAACTAATAAACAACATGAGATATCAAACCTTGACGTCAAAAGCTTGAAAACGCGCGTAAAGCTAACACAAAAAGGGACAAATAACTCTTCTGTGACAATTCCTAGTTCCATCATTTACTGGGGTCAAAATCAAGATGAAGTTGCTGGTAAAATTTCCAGCAAACTCTGGTTCATAAACTCATTCCATCCCCTGATATATTTCATCTCGACTGTGTCACCTCCTTCCCATTTTTTGCATTCAACCAATACTGCAACAGAATTCCTTCATCGCACAATCTCACTTAATACAAGTTTTCATGCAAAAGAGACCATGACATAGATAGATACAGTTCAAACCTTGGTTCAAAAGCTGGGACTGCTGTTTTAGCTTCTCTTGTTCTGCAACTTTGAAGATTTCTTCCTCTAAAGTACACAGAAAACATTTCTGCATACTCATCTTCCAATAATAAACACTCAATGAAAGTAGGAACTAACATACATAACTTCCAAGAATTCTACTTACTGCAGTGTGCTTAAATGCTTAACTATGTGACAATGGAAAGAAATGGGCGGGACAAGTCAAGAAGAGAATGATAAACATGGCAAAATACGGAAAGTGAACTGATAAGAACGGGTAGCCTCTAGAAGAGAGTGAGTCTGGCTGTGTAACATATCTAATTGGGTACCTCAAGTGTAAACAAGGACAACTTCATACCCAGCTGTATGTTTTAATGCAAGCAGTCCTAACTGTTTACTATTTCACATAAGTCCACTTATACTCTCATTCTCCCAACAAGGCTCGGATTCATACCCAACTCAGCTACCTTCTATGAAATGACATCCAATCACTTATACTCTCATTCTACCCCAACAAGGTTTGATTCAACCCAACTCAACTTACCTCTATGAAATGACTCAACTCAACTCACTAGGATGTTACACAACATCCCTGTGAAGACCATTATAAAGCTGCTTTACACATTCTGAAATATTTAAAAAGGTGTTCTTCAGAAGACCTTTTCTTTCCCAATAACGATTTTTTTCAATTAGTTGCATATTATGACACAGATTGGGCTTCCCTCAGTTACTAAAAAACTAGTCGCTGGATTTTGCATTTTCCTTTATTCATCACTTATTTCATGAAAAACAAAAAAGTAAACAATTGTAAATCAGTCTTCAGCTGAATTTGAATATAGAAGTAATGCTTTGGTTATTTGTGAATTTCAATGGATTACTTATTTGCTATAAATCTTCATATTCGTATTTTCTCTATCAATACCTCTCTATGAAAACTAGGCTGCTATTTACATCTCAGAAAATCTAGTTTTTCATGAGAGGACAAAGCACATGGATATAGATTGTCATTTTGTTAGAGACAGTATCGTTGCAAGCTTTCTTTGACCTATTCATGTCTCTACCAAACAACAATTAGTTGATATATTCACAAAGTCCTTGCATTCTCCTGCATCTAAATTCTTATTGTCCAAGCTGGGATTAGTAATTCCACTGTGGGGGGAGGGGAGGGAAAGTGAAAGCATATTGTGTTTATTTTAGATTAGTTATTGTAGTCAAATGATTCTAATTAGACATGCCACATAGGTTTAATTGTATCCATAGTTTATTTGAATAATTAATTAGCAGTTACTAAATATACTTATATATAAACAAGAGGAAAGTAATCAATAAATCATATGAGATATTTTTTATATTTGACAATTCTTCTCCTTTCTTTTTTGTGCAGAGATTTCGAGTGTGAGCCTTTTTTGAGTACAAGAATTTTCACCAGTAATGTTAATTCAACTCATTAGACTCTAATGAATAAAAAAAAAATTCATCATTTTTTACAGCTCATCTTAAGAGAAAAAACGCATAAGATAAAATAAAAATTAATAAATCATTTATAAAAAATAATGAAATATAGATGACTAATAACGTTGTATTCTTTAATAATCAAAATAGCAAAAAAAAAAAAAATTACAATAACATTTTTAATAGTACTTTTCAAGGCTCAATATATAAATAGAGAAAGATTCATTTTGCCCTATGAACTTGACTAGATATACAAAATGTCCATTTTTTATTTTTTATTTTTTGGTAAAAAGCTTCATAACTTGGTTTAAAAAAAAAACAGAAAAGGCTCAAAATAGCTCATGTATTAGGCAAATCAACACGTGTGCACCTTTAAGAGAAGGGTACACGAGTAAGATGAAATTTTTTATAAATTGAAAAGAGAGGAGAAATGAATAGTTGCGTAAAATTTATTGTAGCTCATATTTTATAAAGAATTATAAATCATTAAGGTTAGTATCAAGAGTTGCTAAAAATCAAGCACTCTTCCCTCCTTACATTCTTAGGGTATCTATCTTGTGTTTCTTGTTAGTTTCTCTTTTACACGTCAATCTTCTAAACTTTAATCTCATTCTCTTTTGGTATATCGATTTTTCTGATGTTGTGTTTGATTGAATAGCAAAGATTGTCCGTTTATAAACCAAAAATTGTGAAAAAGATCAATAAGTGTTGGCAAAAGATATTGTGTTTTCTTTATAACAATATAACTTTTATTGCTTTTTGAGCTAATTGGGATCTAATCTAATCTAGGTCTTCATCGCTTCCATAAATTATGTAGCTTGTTCTTGTTTTGCTCTTGATTAGTTACAAGTGAGTTATTCCTCCCACTGTTCATTCTTTTACCATTTATTTTCTTTCTCCTTAAAATTAGAAATTAGAATATTATTTGTTGTGCTTTGATTGGTGCATTCAGCTAGAAAATTTTTTCATTTTATTATATTGGGTAGAGTTGGTTATAAGTTCTAATATTCAGTTTAGCAAACACATTTTATGGCTAAAACGTTCTATGACTCAAAAAATGATTGGTTTTCCTTACAACATATAGTTATATGTATTCCAATGATTATTAGAAACATGCAATAGAGTTGCAAATTTATCCATCTTAGCATCAGGAAATAAATGAAATTTTTTGTATAGCATATAAAACACTCTCACTTTCTTTGGATGAGAGAGGAAAGAAAATAAAGAGATAAAATAGTAAAAAAAAATTCAATTATCTTTATTTTATTATTTTCCTACCTTTTGTTTGGATGAGAGGAAAATATCAATATTTTTCCTTATTTTGAAAGCTATAATTTTATAATTTTAATCCATATTTTTATTTTTATTTTTTTACCTATAATATGGATGCGTGCTATTGTAATTTTATATAAATAATGTCATATTTTCTCTCTTACGTGCTTATTTACTCTCTAGTTTATAGAGCTTGGAATTTTGTGAGCCTAAGCGAATTTTGTACATATTTTATTTCCTTCAATATTTTTTTCTTATTTCCCAAACAAGGTAAAAATCACTTTTCTCTAATATTATTTTCATTTCATCCAAACATAGCATTAGTAATTAGATTACAGTGACACTTAGATGCCAAATTGTTTATTTGCATATTGTTTTCATTTCCAACTTCGTTCTTTTTTTTTGTTTGTTTGATACATTGCATCATTTTATCTTTCTTCTATCATGTGAATTGAGTTTTTAAATACTCATTTTGAATTGAAAAATGGTTACAAAGCTATGCTTTTATTTATTTTTTTCATAAGAACACATCTTTTTCATTTCCTTCTCCTCATGCAGTATTAATCATTTACGCACGTAACATAAAAAAATTTATTGCTTCCTATATCGTTTGACCTGGTATAATTGTATGAATGACTTATCTTTCAGATAAAAACTTCATAGGCCATGAGCAAATGGCTTAGCAAAATTTTTTAAGTTTCCAAACATAATATTTCAGAAAGCCGTTAACATGGGAATTATGAAGAGGATCCTAATTACTGTAGACACTAAAATTTTATTAAGTTAATTTAATTATTAACTTAATTATTTAATTTAGTCAATTAAATTATTGGTTAGTTAAATTAAATAATTTCCGTTAACCATGGGAATATGAAGAGGATCCCTAATTACTGTAGACACTATTTTTATTAATTAATTTACATTATTAATTAATTTTTTAATTTGTCACCAATTTAATTAATTGGTATAAGATTACTGTAGACACTAAAATTTTATTAAGTTAATTTAATTATTAACTTAATTATTTAATTTAGTCAATTAAATTATTGGTTAGTTAAATTAAATAATTTATTTTAATAACCAATCAAAATATTTAAATGGTTATTTTATTGGATAGAATTTATTTACTACATTAATAAGTAATGTAGTAAAGTCCAATAAAAATTGAATAAGTGGACTAATTAAATTAAATCTTGGCTAATAAGCCAGACATCTACATAAGCTAAGTGATGCAGCAGCAGCCAATGAGAGCTTGCCAAGTGGACCAATCAAATTAGATACTTGGCAAGGAGACTTCCTCAAATGTCGATAAATAGGAGGACTCTCTTCACATACGGGGACATACACACATATAGAGAGAAAGACAGAAAAAATGCCTAAAAGCTCTGTCAAACTCGAAACTACAAAGCTTTCTCTTAAGTCCAAAGAATCAAAGTTCTTTCAACTTCAATTCAAGATCAAGTCTCTTCGACCCTTGAATTGTCCAAACTTCATTCTACATCAATTCAACATCAAGTCCCTTCGACCGTAGAATAGTATTTAAGATCAAGTCGTTTTGACTCTTGTATCCACACATATAGAGAGAAAGACAGAAAAGAAGTCAACAAGCTCTGTCAGACTCAAGACTACAAAGCTCTCTCTCAAGTCCAAAGAATCAAAGTTCTTTCAACTTCAATTCAAGATTAAGTCTCTCCGACCCTTGAATCGCCCAAAGTTCATTCTACATCAATTCAACATAAAGTCCCTTCGACCGTAGAATAGTATTTAAGATTAAGTCGTTTCGACCCTTGAATTGTGTCCAGGATAACAAAGAGAAGAATCAAAGGATAATCTTCTTTGTAATGGAAGATTCCACGCTAGGGATTATATCCACTTATTATCATAAATTCAATTTGTATTTTTGTATTATTATTTCTTAATTTTCAAAAACAAATTTTATGCTTGCACTATGTACATTTTACTTCTGGATATTTTTCATGCCAATTCTTTACCATTATGGGATTAAGGATTTTGTTTCACAAGGCTTAGATATTTGATTAGGAAGTAGAGATTGACATATTCTTACTCTTTCCTGCAAATGACATTAATATTGAATTAAAAAAATAATATAATTTGTTTTTCCTTTTATTGACTAGGTTTGATATATGCCTCTTTCCAATCCAACACATGGACTGTTTGAGTTTTTGTTTTTTTAATCAAGTTATGGAGAATTTTAGCCAAAAAATTGAAAAAAATCATTTCGTACATCTGGCCTAAGTTCAGAGAGCAAAATGAATCTTATTTCTATGTAAATTGATATCTTAACTGAAAAAAAAAAAAATTAAGTTTACCCATTAAACAGTTTGAAAATTAATATTATATATGTTGAACCCTTTGAGATGTAAAATTATATCTATTGAACAAAACTTTCAATTATTATATGGATGCTTAATAAGTGTGATATTTTATATATTTTGAAACAATAATTAAATTATAACTTTCACACTTTTTAATTTTCTGATAAGAGTTAAATAAGTACAGTTTTTTGAGCCAAAATATTCTTTCCTTACTCTCTTATTTTTTTTTTTTTTTCTTACTCTCTTATTTTCTTTCCTTTCCTTTATATGAGCATAGTGTGAATTGATAAAATTTTTATATTTCAGCCACTTGATTATAAAAAAAATTTTCAATTAAACACTAAAATAAAATATTTTTTGTGATATAAAAGTGTAACTTTTCGAAAAATACATAAAATGCTTGTATTTGATTGTATTATCAATTTTACTTTCTAAAAAGTACGCTCGTAATTTCTTTAGGGGATAATTGGAAAGTTACAGTTTTCTAATTACGTGCAAGAAATTTGCTAACTTATCCTATTATCTAAATATACTTAGATTATTATGGATATTATTATCTTTTGCAATTTGAGTGCAATTTACTCCCAAGAAGTTGATTTACATAACAAACACATTCAAATTATACTTTCTAGAAAATAATTTCCTTGTGTTTACTTTCGGAAAAAGAAGCCTTTAAAAAAAAATTCAAACACCAAATTTTAAAAATTATTATTTTATCCTTGCATTTTGTCAAAATTTACTATTTTATCTAGGCATTTTTTGAAATATACTAATTTTTCACTACGTCATGCATATGTTATAATACTTTGTCTTCCTATCATTTTTTTTCTATTAAAAATTACAAAAAAATTACTAAAAATGCAAAAATAAAATAGTTAATATTGACAAAATATAAAGATAAAATAATTAATTTTTTCAAAGTAATTACAAATATTGATGGAAACAATACAAAAGAAATCAACAAAAAGATAAAATAGTGTAACAATGCAAAATATAGAGAAATTAGTATATTTTCATAATTCAGGAACAAATTAGTATATTTTGACAAAATAGAGTGATAAAATAATAGTCTTCCTTTAAATTTATAATTAACTCAAAAATTATAAAATTTTACAAAAAATGAAAAGTTTCCCTAAATTTTAGTTAAATCAATATATGAGAACCTATATTTCAAAAACTGATTGTGATGTCTTTAAATTTTGACTCTATTAACATTTTGATGCTTCTGTCAAAATAACCTCTTTTGACTATCAATTAATAGATAAATTGTTCCCTAAATTATAGTCGAAGTAACTATGAGTTCTCCAACTTAAAATTTTATTCTGTTAACAGTTTGGTCCTCTGATAGATAAAGGAACCAAGTGTTAACAAAATTATAATTTAAAGCCTTGATAATTAATTTTTAAACGGCCTAACCATTACTTTCACCTTGACCTTTTTGAGTAGTTGCGATTCTACTCTAAATCGAAGTTATATCCTGGGCACTCTAAACTTATCAACATAATTGCAATTATACTTTAATTTGCTTTTAAGGTGCAATTGCACCCTAAAATGGAATTAGAGTACCCTAAACTTAATTTGTTGCAATTTCACCCTAAAAACAAATTAAGGTTAAAATTATAATTAAAATAATATAGAAATGGATACCATAGCCAATCCAAAACTTAATTAAAGGCAATACATAACATTTGAATTAAAAGCAAAAATTTATCATATTTTTCTCCTTTTGTATTTAACTTATTATCTTTCTCTCCTTTTAGAAAATTAAACAATGGCTACAACCACCGGGACAAAAGAATCACCATTTTTTTACATTGTTTTAATCAAAATTCCAACCTTTGTTCACTTTTAGGGTGCAATTGTAATAAATCGACTAATTCAGAGTGTTATAATTCACCTTTAGAGTGAAATTGCACCCTAAAAGCAAATTAGGGTATAATTACAATTAAAATGATAAGTTTAGAGTTGCCAAGGGCACAAAAGTTGATTTATAATGAAATTGTAAGTACTCGAAAAGTTGAGAGTGAAATTGAAGGTCGGAACATTTTTGAAAATAGAAATCCTCATATACTAAAAAAAAAAAAAAAAAAAAAAAAAAACTTAAATTAGAACCTTTGAGTTACAGTCAATAAAAAAAAAAAAAAAAAACTAAATTAGACCTTGAGTTACAGTCAAATTAACATATAAAGATCTCTATTTCAAAAACTAACTGGAGATCCCTAAATTATGACTTTATTAATTAGTCCTTCCATCTAAAAAAAATGAATCAAAGTGTTAATAGAAATCATAAGTAAATAATCAAAATATTAACAAAGATCAATTAAAGACGTTAGAGTTAATTTGGTCATAATTTAAGAATTAATTTCTCAATTAATTGACAATTAAAATATGCTATTTTAGATGAAAGCAGTAACGTGTTAACAAAATTATAAATTAAAAACTTTATAGTTTAGTTTTAACAATAAAAGTCCTCGTATGTTAAAGTAGCTATATTTTTAGGACCAATTTATTTCTTTACAAAATTTTGCCAGGCAGAGGGCATGCCGTAATGCCTAGCTTATAAAAGTGCTAGTACTATTTCTGAACCGTAGAAGGTTGGTGCCAGTACTCATTCGAGTTTTCTCCGAGTCTGGGCCGGTCAAAACGTGTGCGAAGAAGAAGAAAATCAAAGAGACAAAGAAGAGGATTGCAGTAAGAGAGGCAGTCTGCACCGGACAAAACTCAGGACATCCGTCGCCGATGAGTCGATCAGTTACCAGCACAACCCCTAAAATCCTTTGGTGACATATTTCTCCGGAAAACTAGTGAAAACGAGAAAACCCTAGCGCGTTTTTACCTCTGTTATTTTTGCCGAAACTGATCTTCGAAGGGTATCTAGAGTTGGGTATGCTTAATTTCATATATCTTTAATTTATCCATGAGAGAGATTACACAAGCATTTTTTCTTAATCTAGTCTAATTAGCGATTAATTTCTCTTGTAAATTCGTAAAGCAAATTTTGACACAGGGTGCTCTTAAATTTAAGATTTTGCTCTTCATGTTTTATGAACTTGTTGTTTGATCTTTGTAATTTGGGTTTTAAAAACATTTGATGAACTATCTACTTAGGCGAAACTGAACTAGAATGGTACTACAGCATTTTGGCGTACGTATTGAGATTGCTGTATGGTTTATCTGACTGGCTTCATTATATATATATATAACACTTTAGTTTTCTTTTTTATTCTTTGAGTATTTTTAATCTTTGGATTGAAATAAGTTTGGGTTCTAATTCAGTATCCTTATATCAATTTTGTGATAACATTTTTGAAGGATACAAAAAGACTTTGGATTGCTTCAAGGGGCATATGTAATGATTAACTTATTCAGGAACTGGTATAAATGGATTTGGGACATGTATTTAGGGGTATTGGGAATGATTGATGGTAAATATTTAGGTATTGGTTTAGATGAGCTTTAGGACATGTACTTAACGGGACTTGGATAGTAACTTGTTCAGGAATTTGGAGGCAGACCATTTTTGTAGGTACTTCCCCCTAAAAGGTCGGGCAAAGTTGAAACATCAGTCACGTGCTTTTTTGAGTTTAAGCACAAGAAGCTAGAATCTATGGTAACTTCTAATGCAGAGGTAATAAAAACCCATAATTTCCTTAAAAAGCAAATTGAGGTAAAAAAGAAGTTGCAGAACTTTGTAACTTCTAAGATTCTTTAGGTCTAACATAATTTTTTTTATTAGACGTGTCCACATTCCACAACAATATATCTTAGATGTACATGTCAATCTATTTGAATAAGTTTTAATGCAATTTAAGTATATGTTTATAGCATACTAATATGATATGCTTTTATGCTAAGAAAGCATTGATATGCTCTGTTCACCTTTTTATTTTATTTTTTAAAAATATGATAGACTACTTAAGGATTGGACTTACAATTTAATCATATTGTTAGTAAAATAGTTGAGATTGAGAAATGCATGAAATTCACCAAGGAACCTTCATTTTGGTTAAATAAGATCTTGTGGCATATATTTTATAGGAGACTTTCTATATACAACTGATAATATTTCTATGTATGCGCTAACATTATTTACTCTGTCAACTCACTAAACTTGGTGGCACTGAATTTAGTTAGACCATCTATGTTTATATAACATTTTTCTATGTGCTGATTAGTGTGCCTGCATGCTTGTAGATAAACATCAAGTATGGCTGCAGCAGAACCGGCTCCATCTTCCCTAGGGCCTCGTTATGCCCCAGAGGATCCCACCCTTCCTAAACCTTGGATGGGACTGATTGATGGAAGCACTGGCCGTTTATATTATTGGAACCCTGAAACTAACATCACGCAATATGAGAAGCCAGCCTCTTTACCTCCACCATTACCACCTGGCCCACCTCCTCCTGCTTCTACTCCTAAGTTGGCTCAGATACCAATGGCTCATTCAGCGGCACAACCAAATGGCTTGGTGGTTCAGATTGCACAACAGATACCACAGACCACAGTCCAGCAGGGTCAGCAGATCAGTCAATTACCTCAGCAGGCTCAAGCCACGCAACAGATTACTCAAGTAACACAGCAGCTGGGGCAACAGAGCAACCAGTTGCCTCAACAGCAGGGACAACTAATGCCACAGCAGCAGAGTCTCCCAGTATCACAAGTTTCTAATCAGCTGATTGCACAACAAGGTTCACAGTTGGGGCAGGGCATGCAACAGCCAGGACAGGTGAGGCCTCAAATGGTGCAGCATCCTGGTCAGCAGATGGTATCGCACATGGGGCAGCAAATGCCTCAGCAGGGAGGTCTGCAGTTGCCGCAGCAATCAATGCAACAACAACCCAGTCAGCTGATGCCTCATCAAATAGGGAATGTGCTGCAAAATCAGAACTTACAAATGTCACAACCACAAGGACAACAATATGCATACCAGCATTATATGACATATCAGCAGAACACCCTTCCGCAACACCAACAAAGCTCACAGCAGGCATTTCCTAATCAACTTGATTATAAGGCAGGATTCCCAAAGAGGGGGGAAGTTGATTTTCAACAAGGAAATCAAACTAGTTTTTCACCGTCTCAGTTCCAACCATCTCAGTTTCAACAGTCTGTTGCACAGTCGTCTCAAAACCTGTCTGTGGGAGGTGATTCAGCTTCAACACCTCACACAGGTGCTCATTTGGGTCAATCTCAACAGTTCATTGGTTCTGCTGTTAATGTGCAACAGCCTGCTTCCATGGCCCAGTTGCAGCAAACTGGGGATGATGTTGTTCACCAGCAACATGGTCCTAGGTTTCAAAATCACATCGGTCCATCAATGATGCATAATCAACAGTCTAATGTGCCCCTTCAGAAGTCTAAGAATATCCATGGTGGGTCTGGTAGTGATTACTATTTTAATGCTACAATGGAAGGGCCTATAGTTAGTTCTTGTCAGCCTAAGCTTGCAGCCATACCAATGGGGATAAATCAGCAGGTATGTGTATGAAACTTTTTTTTTTTCATCGTCCTTTTCATGTATCATAACTGTACATACATGCATAAGCCAATAGATACCAGTTGAAACGATTTGTTTGATTATAAGTTATCCTCTGTTCCCAACCTAAAATAATTATGATGTAGCATTTGAGCATTATTGATCCTCCAATGTAAATGTCATACATCTTCTCTTTCGGTTTTCATACCAAAAGATGTGTTTTCTATCTGTTCAGGAGGCAAGGATGGGTGGTGTGCCTTTTCAAAATGTCACACCTGGTTACAATGGTGGATTTAACTCAGCCGGGCATAACATGCATAATATGTATAATCATGCGATTGGTGGTCCGCAGTTTCCTAACAATGCTTTGATGAGGCCCCCTTTTGTTGGAACTTCTGATGTTAGTAACCTTTCACCTGCAGAAGCTTATTGCCAAGAACATGAAGTCACAGCTACGGTCTGTACTTTAATTTGATTGGATTCTATACTAAATTATTAATTCATTAGCATGCGCACACACATTTGAACGACGTATATATTTATGTAGTTGAACACGTGTTTTTTGGATACATGTGGCTAATGGATATTGCAAGTCTTTGAGTAATAAGTACTGACTATTGTTGTTAAGAAATAAAAAGTAGATTGTCTCAAAGAAACCACTGAAATTAGCTTTCATGGTAGTTCAGTTGCTAAGTCTACCGGTAGACTGTATAACAATGTTTGTGTATATAACTTCCGTTTAGTTTTATATGTACACACACATGTGTGCATAGACATACACATATGTAGGGCACCATCATAAGATGATGCAGAACTGCTTGGAAAAACTTGAAGTTTTTAAGAGCAAGGGTTTACAGAAACCAAGAATTAGGTCTTGAAAATCGCTATGGTAGATCTGAATTTCTTTAGAAAATAAGGGAAAAATTAAGCAAATAAGAATACACTGCTCACTTCACACTAATAGAATCTTAGGCTCACTTCTGTCAAGAAAGTATCACACTTTCTAGTGTCAGAATTGCATCATTACTACTTGAATATAAAAGCGTAATTTGCTGTAATTTCATTGACTGAAACTTAATTAAAAAGCATTACTAGCATGGTTATTTATAGACCCAAACTATTCCAAATGTTAATAGGAGTTCCTCGTATCGGTATTCCTTGACTAGAAACTTATTATTATTATTATTATTATAGACATATAAATGCAACTCTAAGAGGCACTGGAAATGTACTATGATTCCTAAAATAAATTCTAGATGAAAATTTAGACCAGAATTTTAGCTTTTGAATTTGGATTTTCCTGGTTTCCTTGGCCACACCATAAGATAGAAGTAAGAAAAGAAAAAAAAAAAAAAAAAAAAAAAAATGTACTATATTCCTAAAAAATATAATCTAGATGAATAATTTAGACCAGAAATTTTAAAAAGCTTTTGAATTTGGATTTTCCCTGGTTTCCTTGGGCCACACCAATACAGATAGAAGTAAGAAAAGAAAAAAAAAAAAAAAAAAAAAAAAAAAAGAAACACAATTCACTTCATTCTTGCACCTACAGCCCATTCCCTATTTTTCTAAACTCTTCCGATGCCTCTTATCTCCCCATTCATTTAGAAACCTTTTTAACTCCTTTTCTGTCTCTCGTCAGCATGAGCTTTTTTTCCTCCCTGTACAGAACCTCGACAAATGATATTTCAAAATAAAGTGGCCCCTTCTCATTTTCCTCACATCTGTTTTTTTGTCGCAATTTATATGGCTGGTGTTTCTCTTAGGCCTTCAGATTTGTGATTTGTCTATCAGAAAAATTGATAGATTGAATTGGTTCTTTGAAATTTCCTATTCTCTAAATCATGTGCTTTTAAGGGATTTTTTTCTTCTTTTTTGTGTTTCTTAATTTTGAGACTTGTTTTAATTTTGCTTTTCCTGTGAGTGGGATTTGAGGCTCTCTTCGATTTTGTATGTATTTCAAGTTAGATTCTTCGGTCGAGCATGTAATTTTTTTTTAAAGTTGGTTTTGCATTTGATTACAAAAGGGGGAAAACTAGTTTGATTTAGAATTCTTCTTACGCTTCATGTTGTCCACACAATAAAACTTGGGTTTTGCTTGTACCATTTGAGTTTTGGATGGAATTCTTTTAATGGAAACAAATGATCTAAAAAGGTTATTACAGTAGAGATAGTCTTATTTATTCTTCTCCATCAAGCCCTTTTTTTACTGTTATTCTGAGAACTAAAACAAACAGCAGCCCAAACCAGACAACCAAATTGAACCAGAATTATTAAGTTTGGTTTAGTTCGAATCTGTACTATGTTTGGTTCTGTTGGGTTCAGATTGTAATAGAATTTGCTTATTTTCGCTTTGAAATTTTCAGATTGAGCTATACCAAATTGAACTGCATGAAACCCTACCCACTACTAAGTTGAACTAAAGATTTTCTGTATAATCCAACTCTCTAATCCATAACACATATTGCTGTTATGATAATTGGGATCCATGCTCCTTCCAGTTACTTTTCTCTTCTTTGAGATTTGTATGGTTTCATGAGAATCGGGTAATTTATTCTCCAGATGCATAAGATTTTGGTAGCCCTGATAGCTGTAGATATTTGTAGAATTTGTTATTTCCTAGTGTATTCTAGGAAGATTCTTTGAGGATCTCATTTTCTGTTTGTGCATTTCTTTTTTGCCTGTTTCCCCCTTTGAAAAGTAACACTCCTATCTTCTGTGGGAGAGTAAAAAAAGAGAAAAGGAAAGGGGGGGGGGGGGGAGGAAAGGGGGGGGGAAGGGGTTGGTAGTTAAGGGTGTTGGGGGTTTGTAATGTGTGTTTGCATTTAAGGTTTAAACATGGGGGGGGGGGGGTTGGTAGTTAAGGGTTTGGGGGTTGTATGTGTGTTTGCATTTAAGGTTTCATTGTGTTGTTCCTGTTTTGGGTTAACTTCTTCCTAATTTCTTCAGTTTGGGTAGTATGTGACTTCTGTGTCCTGTTTTACTGCATAGGGTGACAATGTTCCTGCTCCATTCATCACATTTGAAGCCACTGGTTTCCCTCCTGAGATATTGAAAGATGTAAGTTCTACCCCTACATGATGTTAGATTCTATGTAATGGTTTTACAAAACAATCGTGCGATCTGCTTTATTCTGTTTTTTAGTTATTGTAGCCTTTTGAATTGTTTTAAACTCATTAGTTCTCACTTGTCGCAGGTGCGATATCTGCTCCAGACGAGGAGCATATGTCGTACGCTGCTCTGCTATTGGCACACTTATACATGCAACAACTATTCTGATTTTTGGAGGCTGCAAAAAGGACTGTTGGGGCCTTTCTTGTGCATCTTCTAGGAGGGCGGTTGGCCATTTGTCCAATTCACACCTGTGTGACTGGGATTTCTTGCTTATTGGCTCCGCCTCATATGTCTTTGTTGCCCTATTAGTTGCCTCGAGTTGCTTCTGTAAGCAACTCTATAACTGTGGATTTCTTAGTTTTTTTCCCATCATGACACTGTATTGATACTTTTTTTTTTAAAAAAAAAAAATTCTTCTAGGTGTGGTCACTTTTCATGTGTTTAACTTATTGGTTCTCATTATCTATTCATTATTTTTCTATTTCAGATACATGCTGCTGGGTTCTTATCCCCTACTCCGATCCAGGCACAGACATGGCCAATTGCACTACAAAATCGGGATATAGTCGCAATTGCCAAAACTGGTTCTGGTAAAACGTTGGGCTACCTGATACCTGCCTTCATTCTTCTTAGACAATGTGGAAATAATCCTCAGAATGGCCCTACCGTGTTGGTTTTAGCTCCAACAAGGGAGCTGGCCACACAAATACAGGACGAGGTGATAAAATTTGGTCGATCATCGAGGGTCTCATGCACGGTGGGTCTTGTTTCTTCATTACTAAAATAGTTTCTAAAACTGATAGTTTTCCTTTGGAATTTTGGTCTGTTACATGACTCCATCTGTTATTGCAGTGCTTATATGGTGGAGCTCCAAAGGGCCCTCAATTAAAAGAGCTCGATCGAGGTGCAGATATTGTTGTGGCTACTCCTGGTCGACTCAACGATATCCTTGAAATGAAGAAGATTGACTTTGGGCAAGTTTCACTGCTTGTGCTTGATGAGGCTGATCGAATGCTTGATATGGGTTTTGAACCTCAAATTCGTAAAATTGTGAATGAGATACCTCCTCGGAGACAAACACTTATGTACACTGCAACCTGGCCAAAAGAAGTGAGAAAAATAGCAAGTGATCTTCTTGTTAATCCTGTTCAGGTGAACATCGGCAGTGTTGATGAGCTTGCTGCAAACAAGTCCATCACTCAGGTAAACTGTAAACTGGTTCATTTTTGTTGCTGTGTGATTGCACTTGAGAGTTTTATGTTTGTAGAGAACTTCTGAAACTTGTTGAAGGTTCACTTTCTCCTTTGGCAAATGATTGTTAATTTTTTACATGATTCAAAAAGTTATATGGTTCTTTTGCATTTTGATTATTTTCCCTGTTCTACCAAATTAGATAATGTGAATTGAATCTGCAGTATGTTGAAGTGGTCCCACAAATGGAGAAGGAGAGGCGCTTGGTGCAGATCCTCAGAGCACAGGAGAGAGGTTCAAAAGTCATTATTTTCTGTTCCACTAAGAGATTGTGTGACCAGCTTGCCCGCAGTATTGGGCGCAACTTTGGAACTGCTGCAATCCATGGAGACAAGTCTCAAGGTGAAAGAGATTGGGTGTTAAATCAGTTCAAGAGTGGAAAATCACCGATTTTAGTTGCCACAGATGTTGCTGCCCGAGGTCTTGATATCAAAGATATAAGGTTTAACTCTCGCATTTCTATTGTATGAATCAAACTTATGCAGATTTATTGGTGGAGATACTGGGAATATGGGAGTTACTGCTTGAATGCCTAATAGTAGTATTTGAGCTCAAAATACTTCTTTTGAATCTCACGCTGTATTTTAATGATACAGGGTAGTGATAAACTATGATTTCCCCACTGGAATTGAGGATTATGTCCACCGAATTGGTAGAACTGGAAGGGCCGGTGCAACAGGTGTGTCTTACACCTTTTTCTCAGAGCAAGATTGGAAATATGCTGCCGATTTGGTCAAAGTTCTGGAGGGAGCTAACCAGCATGTGCCCCCAGAGGTGCGAGACATGGCTTTGCGTGGTGGGACTAATGTTGGCAAGGATCGTGGTGGAACCCATCGTTTTGATTCTGGTAGTGGTGGCAGTCATTGGGATTTTGGGGGCCGTGGTGGCATGAGGGATGGTGGCTTTGGTGGCCGTGGTGGCATGAGGGATGGTGGCTTTGGTGGCCGTGGTGGCATGAGGGATGGTGGTTTTGGTGGCCGTGGTGGCCGTGGTGGGTTCAGGGATGGTGGCCGTGGTGGGATGAGGGATGGAGGCTTTGGTGGACGTGGTGGACCTAGGGAAGGTGGCTTTGGTGGACGAGGGGGCCGAAATGAGTTATCTTCAGGGCGTGGAAACAGGGGACGGGGATATGGTGGTCATGTTGGTTGGGGTAGGAATGAACATGGTCTGCATGATCGACACACCAATATGGATGGTCGTGGACGTGGCCATGGAAGGGGAAGATTTGATGGGAGAAGAGATGTTGAAAGGAACAGAGATAGAAGTTATAGTCGGAGCCCAGAGAGGGATAGAAGTTGGGGTTATAGCCGCAGTCGCAGCAGAAGTAGGAGCTGGAGTCGCAGTCGCAGTCGAAGTTGGTCCCGTGGCCGCAGTCGTAGCTACAGCCGCAGTCCTCGACGTGGCAACAGTTACAGCCGCAGTCCTCGACGTAGCCGCAGCTACAGCCGTAGTCCTAGAAATAAGTCAAATAACCGCAGCCGTAGCCAAAGCTATGATAGAGCTGAGAGGCCAAATGAAAAGAACTTTGATGAGAATGATGTTACAGCAGTTCCAGAATCAGAAGCTCCTCAATCCAGGGGGCCTCTTATGTCCCCAGGTACACATAATAACGCATTTTCAGGAGTGGTTCAGAGCGATGTGCCTGAGCCACATCCAGAGGCTGCACAAGCTTCAGGCGTAGAGTCAGTTCCTGAAACTTGACTTACAAAACAGCAATCTTATGGGTATTTTAGCAGGGTATCCAGGTTTTGTTTATCAAATTCTTCTTTGATCAACTTATATCATGGCAGGAGAAATTTATGTTGATTGATATGGCGAAGGAAGTTTACAAAACAGCAATCTTATGGGTATTTTAGCAGGGTATCCAGGTTTTGTTTATCAAATTCTTCTTTGATCAACTTATATCATGGCAGGAGAAATTTATGTTGATTGATATGGCGAAGGAAGTTTGCCACCAAGAAATGGTGATATGTATGTGGAGGTATCAAAGTCAAACAAATAGTCCTGTTTTGCCTGTTACAATGTAGTTGAGCTTTAGTTATGCAACGTTTTATTTAGGGTAGCTTGTGGTCCATTTGGTCATTATCTCTTTTTCTTTCTTTTGGTGGCTGTCATAGAACTTGGGATAGACAGACACAAGGCCAAATGAATTATTTATTTTTTTCCATTTTCCAACAATTTCATTTGAATTTGTTAGTCTCTGTATAATTTAAAATTTCATACTGTTCTCTGCCATCTTAATGGGTAGAATTCTGCTTTGTATGAAACTTCAGAAAGTTTGGAATTTTTATATAAATATTAAAAATTAAAATATTAGGACTCAGCGAAAAAACCTGAACTTTTTACTGCTGCTTCAATTTACTACTACATTTTAAACTTTTATTGATTAAATATACGTGTATGTATCTTTTGTTTTCCAGTAAAACAATTGATCAAAATGTTATTTAATCTTATGGAATTTCTTGTTTTTCTAACACTATTTTTTTATTGTTTCATCGTCCGCTGTAAATTATGCCATTTAGGGTTTGTCAATTAAAAAAAAAAAAAAAAAAAAAAAAAAAAAAAAAGGAATGGTAAAGGGAAAGCACCAGTAGCTATTGCCAGATTAACTTGGGTTGGTGTCATTGGACGGTCTCAGGTGATGGTATAAATCTCATTGGAATTTTAGTAGAGCTCCAAAAGGCTTAAAATTATTTGAAGAAGATAATTTAAAATGAAAGACTTAAGAAAGTCAGAATATTTTTGTTGCGGTGGTTTTATATGGATAAAGCAAATCCATTGATGTGAATAAATGCCCATTCGGTACAGTTTCAACACACAAATTTACTCATGAACTTTTTATCTTTAACTTGTAACACACTGAATTTTACAAATGATCTATTATATATTTAAATTTATAAATTTTGATAACATTATACACATTTTCACAATAATATCAATAAATTTTTAGAGTTTTTGACTTTGATCTGTAAAATATCGATTTGACACATAGAATGACTTTTGGAATAAAAATTTTCATAAATTTTTAACTTTTTAATGAGTATTTAATTGATCTAATTTTGCAAGTTAAAGTGTTCAATAAAATAAATTTGAAAATTGAAGTATTTAATAGGTGTAATTTTAAAAATAAATTTGAAAATTGAAGTATTTAATAGGTGTAATTTTATAAATTGAAATATTTGATGATTAAAATGAAAGTTAATTATGCCACAAGGTTTAAGTAACAAAGCTCAAAGGTGAATTTATACTTTTGGCCAATGATTTTTCAATCACTTGATGTGAATAAAGACCCATTTCGGCTTTCCAAAAAAATGAACAATTTTTTGGTGTTGAAATACCATATTTCACTACAATGAGTGAAATGGGTAAACTTATGTATCTTGCCACCGGAGATGTTCGTGGGTCAATTTGGTTCAATTTAAATATAATAATAAAACTAAACTTAAAGTGGGGGTTTTAAAAAAATTCAAATCAAATCAAACTTTTGATGGCAGTTTGATTTGATTTCGTTTGATTTAACGATTTAGACAATCTAAAAGAAGAGAAATTAAATTTCCTTGTTTAACTAGTTCAGAAGAGAAAAAAAGGATTAACATTGTACCAAATATAGAAAATAAACTAACAGAAGTATGACATAAATACATGATTTAGGTGGCTATTGAAAGTTTTTAATTATATTTATTTTGAATATGGTATTTAATAAGACGTTAATTAATTTATGAATATGTAATTTAAAATTTGAATTTATTTTTATATTTATTACTAAAAAGTTAAATTGCTAACATATAACTTGTATATGATAGATATCTGTGATGCACAAAAACGTTTTAGCAATAGAATTTTCCCGTTTTGAAAACGGAAACGCTTGAAAATGGCTCGACTCGAAAATGTTTCGGGTCCGTTTCCATAAATAGTAGAAATAGGACACCCATTTCCCCTGTATGGATACGTTTCTTCAATTGAAATATATATATATATAAAACAGATTGCAAATTCAAATCAATTTTGATGATTTGCAAATCTAATTTGGAAAATTAATTATATTATATGTAAATCTGATTTGGAAAAGGAATTAAAACAACGTAATTTCATTAAATAATATCGTTTTCATACCTCTCCAAAACTTATTTACATATCTCTCTAAATTCAATTAAAGAATAAGAACAAAATAAGAATCTCAAGAAGCAGTCATAATCAATCAGCGGTTTTTGCAACATAGTTCTCCTTTTTGAAGAGGTTACAGGTATGAATCTTTTTTTTTTTTTTTCAATTTTTTTTACCTGAAGAAATCATAGAAACCCAAAAACAAAAAGCGAGAAAGTAAATCGTAGAAACAAGAGAGTGGAAGCCCAAACATAGAGACAGAGAATGAGAGAGGAAGAGTTTTTTAAAGGTTCAGCCTTGCAATGTTTGAAATTTTAAGAGTTAAACTACTGTAAATAATCTTAATTTTCTTTCCACCATTTGATTTGTTGCTTTTACACCTAGACCATTAGATTTAAAGCTGGTTTAATGACTATTTTCAGATTTTGCATAATAAGTTTTATATTAAAATAATAAAATATATGAGTAATTTTTTCTTTTGATATAATTGTGCCAATCTAATAAAGTCTCATAAATATATTTTGAAGAGACTTAAAAAAAACTAAATTATTAAGTAATTATACTTAATTATTAAGCAATTTTTGTAGATTTTAAATGTTAAAATTACATCTTTTCAAAAAGTATCATATTATTATGTAACTAAAATCGGGAAAAAAAATTATAAAATCTTGCTTATCAAATTTTCAGTTATAGGTATATTCTAAACCGTTTTTTTTTTTTTAATATTAGATTCATATTTAAAAAATTTTTGTACTTCAAAGCTTATGTAAAACTTATTCATTTTAGAATGTCAAATTATACAAATTCAAAACACATAATAAAATGTCTATCACAATTTTTTGAAAATAGCTTTAATTGAAAACTCAAAATTTATTTTTGATTTCTATTAATTTATTTCAATATGAAATTATTTTTTATAATGTCTTATCGTATATTTCATATCATACTTTTATTTTCTGTATGCTAGTAAAAGCCAAAATTTAAAGTGATAGGGATATTTAATTTTTACTTAAATAATAATTATGTGGCAAATGAGTTCTCACTAATCAACTCATTTGAGAAAAAAGTTTATGGAAAAACTATTATAGTAATTAATTATAAACCAAAGTATTTAAATATTAGTGTATTTGATTATAAAAATTTTAATTTCAATCTATTAATTATTTATTGTCAACAATATGTTTATATTTTGATGATTTATTATCATAATTAATTTAATTATTTTTTAAATATTTTAATATTTGTTATTATTTTTTCATAGAAAACATATAGTTTGTCTTCGTGGATTCTTCAAATTCTAGTTTTACTCAAGCAAGTACCACTAGTAGTGTCTCTTTTTCAAAAACTAAGGAGGAAGAATATAACCCTTTATGGAAATATGTGACAAAAATTGAGAAAACTGGAGATGGAGGGGGTAATTGTAAATGGATATGTAATTTTTGCGGTGAAGAAAAGTAAGAGACTTACACTAGGGCAAGGGCTCATCTATAGAAAACCATTGGGAAAGAAACTAGTATTTGTAGAAAGGTAGGGAATGATAGTGTTTCTGAAATAAAAAGAAATGGAGGATGAAGTTGCAATTAGAATTGCTAATTCACAACCTAAACGAGTTCCTTTGCCTGCTATGATATGTAATTTTTGCGGTGAAGAAAAGTAAGAGACTTACACTAGGGCAAGGGCTCATCTATAGAAAACCATTGGGAAAGAAACTAGTATTTGTAGAAAGGTAGGGAATGATAGTGTTTCTGAAATAAAAAGAAATGGAGGATGAAGTTGCAATTAGAATTGCTAATTCACAACCTAAACGAGTTCCTTTGCCTGCTATTTCTATTCCTTCCTTATTTATAACAAAATCGAGTGTGAAAGATACTTTAAAGAGGAGAAGAGTTAATGATTCTCCACTTGCTAAAGCTTTTGACATGCAAACTAGAGCTCAATCAGATGTAAAGATTGTTAGGATGTTTTATATTGAAGGTCTACCATTTAATTTTGCTAAAAATCCTTATTATGTGAGTTCTTATTCATTTGCTGCTAATAATGCTTTAGGTGGTTACGTGCCTCTTGATTATAGTAATTTGAGAATTACATTACTTCAGCAAGAAAAGACAAATGTTGAGAGGTTATTAGAACCTAAAAAAATATACTTGGTCAGAAAAGGGTGTTACTGTTGCATGTGATGGATGGAGTGATCCTCAAAGGAGGCATTTGATTAATTTTATGATTATTTCTGAACCTGTCCTTATGTTTGTCAAATCTGTTGATTGTTCTGGTGAAGTGAAAGATGAGCATTTTATTGTTAATTTGATGAAGGAGGTAATTGATGAGATTGGCAATGAAAAAGTGGTATAAATCATTACAAATAATGCACCTAATTGTAAGGTTGTTGGAGAAATCATTGAGGATATGTATCCATATATTTACTGGACTCCTTATGGTACATACTCTTAACCTTGCTTTGAAGAACATATGTGCAACTAAAAATGTGGAAATTAATCAAGACAAGTATGATTTGTGTCATTGGATCACTGAAATTCACGGGGATGCTTTGCAAATCAAGAACTTTATAATGAACCATTTCATGAAACTTGCAATGTATAATCGGTTTAGCACTTTGAAGTTGCTTTCAGTTGCTAACACTCGTTTTCCCTCTATTATTTACGCTTAAAAGATTTAAACTTGTTAGGTGTGCTTTAGAAGCAATGATTATGAGTGAACAATGGTCACAACACCGAAAAGATGACTAAGGCAAAGCTAGATTTGTTCGTGAGAAAATGGTGGTGAGGATTGATGGAAAAATGTTGATTATATTCTTGTTTTTACTGCTCCCATTTATAACATGATTAGAGTTTGTGACATAAACAAGCCATTACTTCATCTGGTTTATGAGTTGTGGGATTCTATGATCGAAAATGTGAGGAAAGTTATTTAAGAGCATGAAGGAAAGCAATCAGATGAGCTTTTTGCTTTTTATTATGTGGTCCATCGGATTCTTGTATGGTTCTAACACACCTTTACTTCAAAAGTTTGCTTTTAGAGCGCTTGGACAACCTACTTCCTCCTTTTATTGTGAAAGGAATTAAAGTACTTATTCCTTCATTCATTGATGTAGAAGGAATAAACTATCTGAAAAATAATTATTTAGTCTTGAGATTTGATGAAAGTATTTAAATAGTCCTGTCTTTTAGACAAATATCCAGAACCTCCTCGGCATTTGCATCCGTCAATATAAGTAGTCCTTTAGTCCAATTTTGAGGGTTTTTCTGTTAAATCATAAAAATATGATAAAATAACCCTAGACAATATCAACTCCCATTGTCGTTTGAACGGGAAGGAAACATAAAATCAGCACCACAAGTTGTAATGATAATATTCAAACGACATACACAAGAAAGATTATTAAATCAATATTTTTTATTTTTTTAAATGAATTTGGAAGAAGTTAAACTTATTTCTACTAATAATAGTTATTATATATCGATCCCTATAGGAAGAATAGGCTAAAGAAGATATACCAAGTACCAGTGGAGGCGCTTTCTCAAATGTGTGGGCATGGCGAAAGTACCGTAAAAAATCCCATCAAAGGCTCTCCATATCCTAGGTAATATATCTAGTTTGTTTCCTTTTGTTTGTTCACTTCCTATTGTGGTTTTCTAGTTAAAGCTCGGTTTCATGTTTTCTAACTGAGGTTTGTTTGGTTGTATCGTGAAACATGGGATATTACAGATGCAATAGCTCAAAAGGATTTTTAGCCCAAAAATAAGTGGAGCAGAACAGATATGATTTAGGGGTATTTTCGTCCTTTCTTTATTATTTAATGAAAAAAATCCTCAAAATTGGATGAAAGGACTATTTAAGTTGACAGATCCAAATGTCAGGGATGCTCTAGATATTCATCTAAAATGCAGGAACTACTGAAATAATGTTATCAAACCTTAGGGACTAAATAATTATTTTTCCTAAATTATCTCCAAAACGTGCAGGAGACTTAGTTTTTATTCATAACAATCTTCGTCTTTTGTTAAGAAATACCTTCCAATATTATGATGAGAGGATAAAACTATGGAACGTTGTTGGAGATGAATTTAGGAGTATGAAAGATGTGAGAGTTCTTTGAGTTTGCCAATCTTTTATTAGATGAACGAGAATTAGAGTCTATATTTTTTTAATGAAGATGTAATTACAAATATGGGGCAAGATAAAAATAATTAAATAGAGTAAATGTTATCAATTTCAATATCTTTTGACATTTTGACATTCAGATGTTTTGTTTTATTTCTTTTATTGAATATAGAAGTTTAGATATTTTTTTTTTGTCTTTTGGATATGATTTATAATGATTTTTTTTTTTGAAACTTCATAATGATATTATTCATCTAAACGTAAAGCTTGCACAATAAAATTTGGTGGGTGGACAGACCACTCCCTCACATATGCTTGGGAATATGTTGCCCGTGCTAACAGGTGAGCCACACCATTCGCAGATCGACATACATGCTCACATTGAACATGAGAGATCTCTTGCAAAAGAGATTTACATTTAGCAATAATTAAATCGAATGAAGAAACATCAGTATAGGATTTGTTCTTGAGAACTTGAATGACCTTTAAAGCATCAGACTCAAAGCACACCCTAAACCATCCTTTCTCTTTGGCCCAACATAGAGCCTTTTTAATACTTAGAGCTTCTACCTTTTTAGCCACAAAACCTCCATGGAGGACCACATTCCTTGTTGCCAAAAAAGTTGCATCACAATTCTGTACCACAAACCCAACCCCAATACAAAAATTACGCAAACTAGTAGCAGCATCTACATTAATTTTAACCTAGCTAGGAGATGGTTTGGACCATCGTGATATAGGACGGCATCCGCGATAAGTACTGAGTGTCCACAGAAATAGAGTTTTGCTGCAGTGCGTGCCATTCATTATAGTTGGAACTAGCTCGGTACCAGACTTGGAGGGGAGAAAGCATCATGCCCTTCCACACTTTATCATTGCAATAATTCCACAGAGACTAGCAAATAAACATGGCCAAAGTTAAATCCAACACACCAACTCTGCTCATTAAAAAAGAAAGCCAAGAAAAGAAATTATTCACAGCAGGGTTACACGAGCCAATAGGAGAGGCCTGCCACACCAGTTGAGCAAAACAACACTGTACAAGGACATGCATAACCCTCTCAGAGTTACCATGTGTGACACCTTAGGCGAATCCCATATCGGCTAAGCACAAGGTGAAAGTGATGTACATAAGGTGTGGAAGCCTTGAGCTACTGAGATGCGTTTTGGGCTGGGGGGTGGTTCCCTGGCCCAGGAACAAAAATCGTGCGGGCCTGGGGCCCAAAATAGACAATATCTCAGTAGGTCTGGGATGTTACAAACTTGGTATCAGAGCCAAGCCTTGTCCCTATGGCTAGTGGTAGGGCAAACCTTAGCGAGGATGCTGAGTCCCTAAAGGGGGGTGTATGTGACGGGCAAACCTTAGCGAGGATGCTGAGTCCCTAAAGGGGGGGTTGTATGTGGACAGCTTGGCGAATCCCACATTGGCTAAGCACAAAGTGGGAAGTGGATTGTACATAAGGTGTGGCAGTGCCCTTGGAGCCTACATCTGAGACGCGTTTTGGGCTGGGAGGCTGTTCCTGGCCAGGGAACAAACCGGTCGTGGGCCTGGGACAAAAGCGAACTATCTTCAGTAGGCCTACGGATGTTACTGTAACACCCCTTCCCGGTCCACCCGTTAAGACCCGAATAAAACCGAGTCGAGATGTTACTGTTACATGGTTTGTACTTTATTGTCAGTACAGTTTATGCTGATTAAATCATAACAGAGTATATTGGAATATATAGCATGCTGAATGTTGTATATTCAAAAAAATAATGTAATTTATATTTACAAGACATGATACTAATGTCAAAAAATGAAAATGGGGCCCAACTGAGTTGCCCTGTATGCATGCCATAAAAAGGGTAGACATAAGATACATATTAAAATGAGTAGCTACCCTGAAGACTCGCACGCTCTTCTACAGATGAACTGCAGCAGTTGTAAACCGAACTCTTCTATGGTCCACCTCAAAACCTGCGAGTTAAACAGGTAACTCGCTGAGCAAATAAAGCCTCAGTGGATACTCTTCAACAGATAAAGAAACAATTAAACAAACCATACATTTTGTATTAGACAGAACGCATTCGTAAACACATAATGGCACATATACAGCACACTCATCATGATACTTTCATGATACCTTGAATTTCTTTTGTATGTTTATAATACTGTATAATTCATGAAATGTTTATGTCAAGATATCTGTATGGCCTCATAAGATTTTTATATATGTGAAGCCGAAGTGATAAGAAAAACTGGATGATACTGTATGCTTTGGCTGCTTAAATGGCCCTCATCATATATATCATATCCACTCAATCGGCCTGTTACGCCGGAGTATCAAAACTGTATGGGAGTGCAAGATCTGGCTATCCTATTGTCGCGACATAGCTTAATCTACATGGTTTCTACCTAACCATCAATGGAGCATAATGTTCGTCATTGTAATATAATAACACAACACTCAATATTAAAATAGTTATAACTTCATAATGTTTATTTGTTTTCTAAATCCAATATTGCATCGCTTGCATCGTTCGTTTTTAATACACATGATTTAATGTTGTATTTTGGTATTAAGATGATTGGAGGCATAATAAGTGATAGCAATAGGAATACATTGCTAAATATTGAAATAAGAAGTCCGCAAAAGTGCATGAAAACACAAGTCGCGAGCGCGCCTTGCAAGGCTGTCGCCATCAGTAGGCGCGTCAAAGAGATGCAAGATGAAGACCAGTTTTTGAAGGTTTTAAAAAAATCGGCACTGAAGTCGCCAGAGCAGCGTACTTAAAAGTCGCAGAGCAGCCAACGAAGTGCAATGGAGAGGACAGTAGAGTTTCCCAGTCCAAATTCCCAGAAAGCAGGAGATATATGAGAGATATAGAGAGGAGGAGCGACTTACAGGCCAAGGGCCAGTACGCGACGCGGCGCACTGAAAGTCGCGAGCGCAAGAAGTGCCAAATGAGGAGATAGAGAGTTTGCGAGCACAAGTCGCCGAGCGAGCGCACTTGTAAAGTTCGCGAGCTCGAGATGTGCCAAATAGAGTCAGAGAGTTTTTATAATCGCAGAGAGAAGCCATCTTTAAATGTCGCAAAGAGACGCCGAGAACAGGCAACGCCTCCTCATCATTCGCGATGCCGCGCTTCGCCGTTTTCCAGCCGTGCGGACGAAAGATCTGTTATCTCTTTTGGTCATATCTCTCAATATAACAACTCTGGATTTGGTATGATTCAAAATCCATGGTCACACACGCTCACACACCCAATGATCGCATATATAATCTAGAGGCAACAAATATATACATCTATATGATCTCTTATAGAGCATCCATTAAATGGGAAGCGTCAAGAATCAAAGAACTCGCACGCTCTCACTTGGTTAAAAAATTTCCAAGCAAAACCTGTTTCAGCATAAACCAAATATTCACTTCATCTTAGTTCACCTTCCTCCCTGTTCTCCGCCTGTTTTCTCACCATTACCAGTCCCTCCCCAACAACATGAAGCAATACATTGTCTCACTAGCAATCAACACCACATCAATTCTCATGCAAAGAAAATGGAAAATAACAAGAGATAATCAAATCTTTACTCCAAAAGCTTGAGCTCCTTCTTTTTAACTTTCTTTTTTTCTACATACTCTTTAGAACTTCCTTCAACCTTATAAATAAAGATTCTTATATATTCTAAATATATTAGCACCAAATTGATTTCAATTTATAACTTCAAGAAGGTTTACTTACTTGGATAGAAGAAAAATTGATTAAGGCTTAAACTATTCCATTAAAATTGAAAAACGCGAAGGTGGAAGAGGGAGAAGGAAGAAAAAATGTGGAAGAAGATGAAGATATAAGATGAAAATGGGAAAGTGGAAATGGGTATGCACGGGTAGGGATATCCATGACTTTGTGTGTAAAAAGTTCCCTCACACTCGGTAACCTCAATTGTAAACAGGTCTACAAACTTAATACCGCAAACCCTTGATTCTTTTAAGTTGCAAATGAAATCCTGCACCCATAATCGCTTTTGATCTTTTTCTCTCCCTCCAACGTAACTCAACTTATAAAACCACATTCCTAACACCAACGGCGTTTGATGCGACTCATACTCGATCCATGCTAAGACCTCGATCGTAGGATGTCACAATTCTCACCCTCCTAAATAAAACTTCGTTCCTGAAAGTTATACCTTTGTGAAGCAAATGTGGTACTGTTGTCGCGCATGGTATCTTTCAGATTCCCAAGTATTTCTGTCTTATGATTTCCATCCCAAAGACTTTTAGCCAATGGCTATCCTTTCTTGTTCGCGTAATTCCTTTAAATTTCCTCTGGCTAAGATCTGAACTGGTTCTTTTCTTCATAAGTGAGATCCGGCTGAATTTCACAATCTCTTCTGCTGATAACACGTGCGAATGGTCTGATTCGATACTCCTTAACATTGATACGTGAAAGACATTATGATTCGATCTAAGGTTGAAGGAACGAATAGGCGATAGGCATAATGGTCCTACACGTTCAACAATCTTGTATGGACCAATGAACCTAGGGCTAAGCTTAACCCTTTCTCGTCCAAACCTTAGATTCTTTTTCCCATGGGTGAAACTTTCAAGAAATACCTTATCACCGACCGGTAACTCCATATCCTTTCTCTTAATCAGCATAAGACTTCTGTCGATCACTTGCTTCTTTTCACCGTTTTCTGATGAGATTTCCAAACTTTCTCTTCTGTTTTCTACTAACCAAATTTCTGGAACCAAATCCTTCTTCTCACTACAGTTCTGTCCAACACACACGGTGTCCCTACATGGTCTACCATACACATGCTTCATATGGTGCCATCTAGTCGATCAGATATAGATGGATGATGGGAACTCATTAGTCCGAACTATTTCGCTAACATAAATGTCTGCTAACTTGTCCAGAGAAATAGTCCATCCGAACTGGTGAAGTGTGCGGACTTTAGTAAATCTGTCCACGATCCCCATACTGCATTATGCTTCCGCTGCGTCTTGAGGTAATCGAGTAACAAAATCCATTGTGATCTGATCCCACTTCCATGTTGGCACGTTATTGGATGAAGATAACTCAGCTGGCAGTTGATGTAGAGCTTTTACTTGGTTGACATGTGTAAACACTCTTGTTACAACATTTTCGATATCTTTCTTCATGCCGCCACCATTAAATAGCCCTTTCTTCAAATCTTGCATACAATCATTGGTACTAACCTGGATGCATTGTATCATGGACTGTTTATGAGCTTCATGCAGAATCTTTTTGGTCTAAGCTCCCTATCTGTGGTACACAACTCTGTCCTTCATAGAATAGACCTCCCACTGTTATCAATCTGAAATTTCCCACGGCATCGAGTCTTCTTGTACTTGTTTCATCCATAGTCGCTGTTGGGGTGCATCTTCTTCTGTGCATTGTGTGCAAACTTCTTGAACCCAGATGGGCTGTTACCTTTTGCATCTGTGCTAGATAACTCCCCTTGCTGTTGCACATCTGCTAAATTCTCCATTGCTCTCAAAGCAAACAATGAATGTTTGCGCTAAGGGGGGCATCAGCTACCACGTTTAAGCTTTGCCTAGAATGAATAATTAATAGACATAACTCATAATTAGCACAGAATCTAGCATCCATTTCCGTTGTCTGAATTCAAAATCTTTCTGTGTGGCTAATACTTTAAAACTCTGATGATCTGTGTAAATGTGACCTTTTTCACCGTTAGATAATGCCGCCATACTTCTGAAATGCTAATAAAACAATAGCTGCCAGTTCTAAATCATTGGGTTGGATAATTCTTCAATTCCATGTGGGCTTAATTTGTCTGGAGAATAAGCCTTCACCGACTTTCCTATCTTAGGAATAATCTTTCTTACCTTAAATCCACGAACTGATCTTTAGGTGCACTCATAGAATACAGCCGGCTTGCGGGCCCTACCTCCCGCGCAATAAAACAAGGTCGGTCTTAGACAACATACCCATGACACTTTTGAAGAGT
>NW_023591054.1:0-40456 GCF_014843425.1 Jatropha curcas | reverse complement strand
ACCTGCTATGAACCTGAGTTTTGCACTTGGGAACATATATTTAATCATTTTTCATTAGTTTCATTCTTAAGCGTCTCTTGGAAGATGATGGTCTCAAAAGAACTGAAAATTTCTGATCTCACTAGAAAATAGGAGTGTTTTTTGTTGTCTTGTCTTGGTTTGTATCTTTTGCTTCTCTTATGTAGATTGTCAATCTAACATCTTTTATCCCTGTTTCTCACCAGGTAACAGTCGTCAGTCAAATGAAACTTGCAATTTTGCTCTGGCACAGTTGAACCGCAAAAACGTGAAAAGATAACAGCAGAAGCTTAATCATGGGCTCAGCAACAGTAGCAAAGAAGGGCTCCCACCAATTCCGTTCAACTATTGAGTGACGAATTGGAGAACAAATCCATTCAATGGTGAGGCGTGTGGATCCTTCCCTAGATTTATTCAGGTTGTCGTTTTTGCTTTGACAAGATTTGCAAGATTCTAAATCAAATGGTTAAATAGCATTTTCAACCCAGTAGTGAAGACTTAATTGAAATTTAATAATAACATAGATGACTCAAGAACTAGAAGTTGCAGGTTCCAATTTTCGGTTGGATTATGGTTAATGATTTGTTTAATGAATAATATGTTAGTATTACTACCTTGTTAATTAATTTGCTATACTGTTGTAAGATAGCTGTATAACCATCAATTAGGAGATTGAAATTAGGCCACAATTAGGGAAGCTAGATTCAGGCTTGTAAATGTCAACCAATATTACTTAGGTGGAGAGCAACATGGGCATCACATTAAGGAGAGATATTTTAGGCAATCAATTAGAAGAAGGCCAATTTAAGGCTGTAATTGCCAAAAGCCATAATTAGAAGACAATGGGCATCAATTAGGGCTGTAATTTAGTAATTTATTCCCAAATTTGTGGATACTTCAGTCTATTTAAACCCAATCAGCTTGTGGGAATTGACAAGCAAATTTTCTATCAAAATTCCATTGAAATACAGCAAGTTTGTCACCGGAGAGTACCCATTCTTATCTAGAATCTCTAATCTATCTAAATCGCAAGGGAGAACATTTGAATATACCAAAAAAGTACATGGTTAATACTTTCTTATTTCCCAAAAAAAAAAAAAAACAAAGGACTAATGCTTTTTATATATATTATATAACAAACTAATCCAACTTTCATCTCATTACCTACAAAAACTAACCTATTCATGCTTTACACTTTTTTTTCTAACTATGTATGTTAACTAAATATGAATGTATTATATTCTACTTTTAAGTGCCTCAGCTTGTTTTTAAGTTTACAATGGTGGGGCGGTTCATGTTTGGTTTTTAGCAGGGTTCAAGTTTATTCAACTTGAAAGGATTAATGTCTCAGAATGGTATCTTAAGGAATAGTAGGTATCAAACGAGAGACCCTGCCCCTGGAGCTTCGCTCAAGTGAGGTGGTGTTCTCAATGGATATTCCATTGTGTAAAATCCTTTTTTTATTTTTTTTTTTATTTTTTTTTTATTTTTGGGATTGAACTAGAACAATCAACCACATGGTCTTGGAATCCTTTTTTAATTTGAACTTAATCAGATCAGTCAACCCCAATAATGGTATTCAATTAACTAACTTTTCATCATTGTCTATATTAAGTTAGTATATTGATGCCAGGTACAACTTTGACTGCGCTTTTTTTTTTTTTTTTTTTTTTTTTTAACAATCTCCTGATTTCTGGATTGTAGTGATGAACATATGTAGCCTGCGCGGGTCCTTTCGTTTCTTGAAGGACTTCTTGGATCTCTCTCATAGCGTCTAGAGCCATGGTTCAACGAGTTCGTGCTTCGAATTGTTCTAATTTTTCTTCTCCATTTTATATAAAGAGAAGATTTCTGCACTCTTCAGTATCCAGAAAACGCGTCTTGTTTCTAACAGTTTATGAACATTGAATTAACCAGAAGTCACCAAGCACCAGAAGCACAAAGAAAACATGTCATAGCGGAAAGAATTGGATGCGTCACACTATAGCATGGATCGACTTGTTCAGGTCTTAAATTTTCCATTGAAGAAAAGTGATCAATTGATGAAGCGGTAGTTTGTTCAAGCTGTTTCTATAACATCTCTGCTGTTAAATTACAGACATGGATTCTGATGGTGTAACTTGGACTAGTTTGGGGGTTAATGGTCAAAACGTAATACATATATGCTTCCCACTTGGGAAGCTTGTGGGATCACACAGATTAATGCTCTATCAAAATCACAGAATGGAAAAAGATTACCCCATGTGCTTGTTTTCAGTTGAACACTCATAATTTGTTGTCCATTAGTTTCATATAAAGTCTCCACTGCACACTCGTTCACAGCAAATAATGGGTCTCCTCTACTGCCATCTATTGCTATAACATTAGCATCATAATACCCAAGCTCTTAACTGTTGAACCAACAAAAAATTAAGTAAACAATTTCAAGTTTTAAGGAGAAAATTAATTGTTTGATTGCATAACGAGATGTAATATATATATATATATATAAATTTAACAATAATAAGAGAGGTTGAAGCAACTGAGAATATGGACGTAATGGTGGGGTCTTGAATGTGGGTGTGTCTGACCCTAAACGTAATGGGATCCACATGGAGTCTAGCTATGGGTGGCCAAGATCATGACTATGCAAAAGTTCTCCTCCATAGTCCATAGTCCATAGTAAACGGTATGGTGATGGCAAATAAGACCTAATAAGAGGATATTGCACAAATTCCTTAATGTGTAAACGTGTGGTCTCCACAAAGGCACTCTCAGTGATTGCAGAGAGAGGGGTACTAACTACTAAAGGACTTTGAATTCAGTGCTATTTCTCAGAGTCAGGGAGTCTTTCAGTGAAAAATAATTAATAAAGAATGTGCTCTCTGATCAAAACTATTTCAGTGTGTTTATGTGTTACCACTGTAATGCACTCATCTCATTTTATCAGACCCAATTCGCATTCTTTTATTTAATCTTTTCAAAACCACATCTAAATTTATCCATTTCAAGGCTTTTCTCTCTCAACTTGCAACATCCATTTACAAGGATATTGCTCAGTTCTACCTTCTCAAAGGAAAAGAAAAAGATAATCTCAGTTCTATGTCCATCGCCTGCATTAAGACAATGTCCATGCATTTGAACTTTCACAATCTACTAAGCCGAATGAAAAAATTTACCTGCAGTTAACCTGAATATTCATATAAGAATAAGACTTACATAATAATACAACCCCCGAAATCTGTTGTTTGATAATGAATCAGATTTCACTTTTTTGCACCGTTCCTTTTTCATGTTCTCCAATAGAAACATGAAAATCTCCTGGCATTGCACGGTTGTCGCAACAAAGCTTTCTCTATCTATCGCAACTACGCAAATGAACTGGCTGATGGATATGATCACCAAGAAGATCCATGGTCAGGATTCTTCTTCCTCATTGGATTCCGATGATAACAAGCCCTTGAAGATCGACACGGTCAAATAGAAGATATTTCTTCTCTCTAGAACTTAGAAGAAAGAAACCCGTCAACAATTTCTTGGATTCGTAAATTATGTCGAAATTAACAATTAAGTCCCTCTACTTTTAAAAAATAACTGTAAGTATGCTCAATACTTTTAAAAAATAACTATAACCTACTTAAAGGACTTATGTGCTTATCTTATATATAACTTTTTTTAAAAAATAAATATAACCTACTTAAAGGACTTATGTGCTTATCTTCTTATATAATTATATATTATATATATATAATATATATATATATATATTATATAATATATATATTATATATATATATATATTATATATAAGATCTTTAATATAAATTTTAATATAAGATCTTTATATAAATTTAGTATTTTCATTTTAATTGTTAGTTGGTTTTTAAGATAGGTTAGTCTTTGAAATATAGTTCTCTCCAAAATTTATGTCTGAATATGTTATCAAAATTGAATTTAAAATTTAAAAAATATCTTTTTTTGGATTTGACTAAATAAAATAAAGTAAAATTTATGTATGGCTAAATATATATATTATTCATTAAAGTTTCACATTTAATTTTGAGAATTTTCTAAATATTACATTGTATGTAGGACTTTATTCTTCAATTTTTAATACGTCCACAAGCACTTGTTTTTAAGATAGATATTTAATATAAAGTTAAGTAATTAAAGTAAATGAAATAATATTTATAATTTACGATTTAAAAAAAAAAAAAAAGCATTATGCTTTATCCTCTTAGAACAATATTTTAGTAATTAAGACCTGAATTTCGTGATAACAGAAAAATTAATTTGTTTATTGTTGATTGAATTAACTGACTTCCTACTAGTTAATTATTCTAAAAATAAATTACTTCTTTACAAGTTAAAATACCCTTTTTTTATTTTAATAAATAAATAATTTTGTAAATCATTTTCACAGGTTGAAAAGAGTGTCTTTACCGAAACTGAATGATCATATATTTTATTTTCCTAATTAAGGTGATATCTCCAATTTTTCTTTTTATTTAATAATTGCTCGACAATGATATCTTGCTTGGATGGATTATTTGAAGGTTCTAAGGATAAGGTAAGGTAATGCTCTCGAATTATTTGGCAAGAGGATTTTTCTTTTTCTTTTTAATTAAAAGTAACATTGTGTCCTTTTTTTTTAACACAACTAATTTCAATAAGCAATTCCATATTTTAGTGATATTGTGTTCAAAACAAAATGATCTCAAGTTTGAAACTTTTTTTTTTTTCCCTCACTACGAAGTTTGAGCCATTCATTCTCTCATTCATTGTGTGAAAGTGAAACATATGTTCTTTCTTTCACTTTTGCAGTAAATGCCTTACAGTTTACACTCTTGTATTGCATTTCTGCTACAGAATCCAACACCCCAGGCAGTAAAAGAAAGAAAAGAGAACGCTCCCTCTCTCTCCCCCCCCCCCCCCCAAAGAAAGAAAAGAGAACGCTCCTCTCTCTCCCCCCCCCCCCCCCCTAAGATTTATCAAGAATCTCCGGGAGTCATTTTCCTGTCTGACTCTCATGACGACCAATGGACCCTTCACTTCCCCCTCTCATCCCCCCCCCCCCCCCCTAAGATTTATCAAGATCCGGGAGTCATTTTCCTGTCTGACTCTCATGACGACAATGACCCCTCACTTCCCCCTCTCATAAAGATCAACTTCTCTTCCTTATATTGTGCAAACCCCTTTCCTCCCTTTTATTTTCATCAAATACAACTCCAGCTTCTGTCTCATTAAATATTTCTTGCTAGCTCACCCTAGTTGCAGTCATAATGACACCATATGTACATGTATATAACATAACTTCAGATTTAGGGTTTCACCCTTATGAATATATATATTACATCTGCTAACTTGAATTAATTGCATATATACGCATATGCTATTTTCTGTGACATTGACTATATTAATTCGCAGATTCTGCCATCCTTTTATTATCTGATGCATAAAAGCTTTCTGCGATGCTTGCAAAAGAAATCCAAAGGTAAATTCTCCACTAATTTATCTGCTGGATATCTCTTTATCCATTTTAATTTTGCTTTGTCTTTAAGATGTTCATAATACAAGCTATATTTGGTTTCTTGAATCTTTAATTACTTGATCTCGTCTCAAGGTAGAAAATTGATTTAACTTCACACATACACACACACACACACACACACTTAATCTTCTATAGTTATAATAGCCTTTGGGAGATTAACAGGACTTTTGAAGTTTCACTTTTCATGCTAATTTTAAGATTAATGTTGACAAGAAACTAAAATAGAATAAGTTGAGTTTTCTTTCTTGATTTAGGTGTTTGACCTATTGAAATCTATTTTCAGTGACATATATATGTACTTTGCCTCTTATCAAATCAGTTTCTTGGGTTCTTTGTTTTTCTTTTCTTTGTTCTTTTTATATGATATTGTGAGCAGGCACATAAGAGTATACAGTCGTAATGAATGGGAGTCACTAAAATTACCATTATTGTCATTTTTGGTAAGCAGTTGCTTTCTGGTTTATGTCTGTACAGTACTTCTGCCAATAATTAATCTGCTCCTGAATAAGGAAATGAGAATTAATGAACCACTCTTGTTATCGCATTTGCATGTCTGTGCTTTGTCTTTTTATTTTTTAAGTTTTTTCAGTTCTTTCGTGATTATAAATGTATGCCTATTTAAAGAGTTGATGATTCAGGAACTTTAGTTACTATGGAAATTAATTTGCCATTAATTAGGTAAAGTGGTTGATCACCATTTGTACTTCTGTTATAACTGCAAAGTGCAGAGTTGAAGAGAAAATTGCGTAATGAGTCTGGAAGTTTTAAAACTTGAGAGATTTCTACCGGAGTTATTAGGTTCATATTCTAAATGGGATGAAACTTGAAAGGAAGGGTGAGGTTATTATGGTACTCTTTTGAACTCTGATGTAGTAACAAAGATTTTAGCTAGTTAGAATGAAAGAAGAAATGGTGTGAGAGAGCTTCCTTCAGCCCACTCATGGATAAGGGTAAAGGGGCTGAAGTATCTGCCGACTCATTCATTCAAGCACAAGTAGACGACAAAGGTATAATCGCTACTGTGATTGTGTGAATGATGCGGGAGATAATTTTGCATCCCTCCTTTTCTGTGCTTGGACTGAAGGGAGCTCCGTCTGTCCATTACCTTTTATTCTCTTTTTTTTCCCGTTTCTTTTGCAAAATGGATCAACATCAAGTTATAGCTTACTTAATTGATTGCTTTACTATCATATATTATATAACAGTACTGTCATAGCGCAGGCCAGCTCATCATGTTCTTCCTTCTCCCATCTTGCAAGTACTGATTCTTTTCCACCACATGACTGGTAATGTTTTTACGCACACATATATAAATATAGAATAGTTACAATAGTACATGTCTGACACTTATGCTTTAATGCTTTGCAGGGACCCAAACACACATCACGAAGTACCCAGTAATTAATGGACATGACTGTTGGTTGTTACTATGTTATGCATATATCTCACTATATTTTTCGCAGGGTAAATGCATATAGAGTGCAGTGTAGATTTCTTTCTTTTCATGTCTCCCTCATTTCTTTTCTGCCAGCTGCTATGTATAGTTACTATTTTTATAAATTTTCTTATTTAATATGTATTTGTATGCAGTTAGTTAGTTCCTTTTTCTTTTTTCTGTTTTTTTTATAGCTTTCCTATTAATTTAGGCAATGACACTGTTGATGATAAGCTATCAGCTGGTATTTTGCATATGTGTAATGTGTGTTCTTGTTTTTTTATTATTTATTGGTGCGTATATATATATATATATATATATTTGTCGTGTCTGTGTGTTTTGATTGGATTCCAACTCAAATAGGAAGCAGTGGCAGTGCGCACAGTAGTGAGCAACATGCGGCCTCCTCATCTCGAAATTCGGACTTTCTCTTCTTTTCTTGACGGGGTTTTTTTGATTGTTACTGTTAATTCATTGAACCAAAAGTTTCTGGAACTGCATACTTTAATACCTAGTGGTGCATTTGAAGTACTGAAATCGATAAACACAATTGAATAGTATTATAAATGTCTCGTTGATCATCTTCTTTGTTCTTCGAGGGGAAATACCCTTTTTTTTAAAAAAAGAAAAAAGATTCATTTCAAACTGCCCATTATAATTAATTAGGTCTAGTTGCAGTAGCTTCCACTTCCTTAAATATAAGTGCTTTGTTTAAACTTTAAAGCTTAAACTTGACCGTTTGATTATGTTTGGAGCATCTTTCAGCAGATATTTTAACTTTTTGATGATTGTTTATTATTACACTGCGTTACGAAGTAAGCATTGGAACATGTGATATATTGCTAAATATGGAGAGTCATAAGGCTATATGTGTTCTTAGCTTTCTTCCTGATTTAGCAAATTCAACTTTGTTCTTCTGTTACGGGAATTTTATGTGTGTTTTGGAGCTTTTTTAGTAGACTACAATAAGTCGACATCTATGTGTTCTTATTGAATCTATCTGCACTTTCGAGTGATTGTGGTCCCTAATTTTCCTTCTTCGAGCCTACGTCAATAGTTTTTTTATATTCTTCAATATTATGATGTCTTTTTTTATTCCTAATTAGCTTTGACTCAGAAAAATATCTATTTAATCCTTTCATTGTTATCAAATTTATGTATTTTTGGTTGAAATTACATAAATTTAGCCTTTCAATTTTGTTATTTTAATTTTGTGACGCCTTTTAACTTTGAAGAAAATCTATTATGTTTTGAAAATTATGAATTTTGATAACAACATACACTTTTCATGCCAATAATAATTTTTAGGTATTTAGCTTTTATATTTGATGTGCGGCTAATTTAACTCTTAAAATAATAATTTTCACAATTTTCAACCATCTAAATTAAAGTATTATATGGATTAAAGTAAAAGTTGAGGATGTTATAAGATTAAAAAAGAAAAAAAAATTAATATGTGAATTTATATATTATGTCATTCTATTTACCTCAGCTCAATATACAAATTGACATATAAACCTTATACAAAAAAAAAAAAAAAAAAAAATTTAAAAAAAAATTTAAAGTAATGTGAAATTGTAATATATTATCGTCATTCTAATTTACCTTCAGCTCAATATACAAAATTGAACAATATAACCTTATAACATAAAAAAAAAAAAAAAAAAAATTTTAGTGGCACAATTCAACATACTTCAAGTTGTAAAAAAAAAAAAAAAAAAAAAAATTTAGTGGCACATTCAACATACTTCAAGTTGTGAAATCACATCTATTCAACATTACTTTACAAAATTTTAACAAATTGGATAGATATTCAAGTGTAATACTCTATGCTTTTTTGAAAAATGTATCATTGAACAATGATTTTAATAATAGGTGTAATTTTATAAATTAAGAATTGTTTGATTTAATTATTCGCGATGATCAAAAGTTAGTGGTTAATAATGGTTAGCTGATGAATATTTGTATTTAGTAAATGCTTAATAGTAATTACTATTTAAATATAAAATGTTCGATATCTATATATATACACACATGAGGAGATGATCTATGGGAGAGAAAAACTCATTGAGACTTGAGAGATTAATTAGGTTATAATAAATTATTTATACATTTCTATATTTATTAGTTTAATTCTACACTTATATTAATATAAGCGTAAGGATTAATTCAAAATAATATTATGAAAAATATGTTGAATTGTCATAGCTGGAGACATGAAATCTCCTATGTGACATGTCTAAATTTAATTATACATGTGCAATTTTGTGTATGAATGAATTATGTGGTAAGGCAAATTTTACTATGCATGTTATTGAAGAATACAAATTTTGGTTTGCACCTTTCTTAGTAAATAGATGCCTTTTAGGCTTACTATGGATTTTAGGAGTCTTGTGCTTACACAATTGTAGTACTAGTCTACCCGGAAGAATGAATTTTAACGTGCGGTTAAAATATAAAGCCATATATTATAAGATTTAATAAATTCCATATCAAGAAGAGAGGTAAAATGGTTAAAGGAGTGGTAAAAATCACTATTAACATGAGATTGAACTTAACTTTAGTTAAAGAAAACTTTTCAATTCATCCTTCAAATTTTTACATCACTTGTAGAACGTGTGTGTGAGTTATGAACGCTCAAAGTTCAAAATTTTTAATGAATTACTTACATTTAATTTTTTTTTCTATAATTTCGCTTTAATAAAAATTGCTAGAAAAAGGAAAAAAAAGTTATTTAAACCATGAAAATAGTAAATGTAAATTTCAATGTTTGTGAGGGATTAAGAGATTTCAATGGCCAAGTGCCAGCTGTCAAAATGCAAGAGAAGACAAAAATAAAAGAGAAAATAAAATTTATTGCAGGTTTCGGAACGAACTAGTCATTAGATCTATTTCATGTATCTTAGATTTGGGTATTGTGATTTGTTAAGGAAGAAGCGAGAAGCAAGGGAACCACTCACACTCCCTCTTCATCCCTATTTCGATCCAAAAGGTTATGTTCGTTTGTGCTCAATTTCATTTTCTAACTTTATTAGTCTTGCTGTGAAATGTAGATTATGAATTGAATTTTTGTTTCCTTGATTGCTTTCCGTATTGATTTCACCACTCCTGAAATGCATATTTTCTGTTTGTGTACAGAAATAGTGGACTGCATCATCTGACTCAACAGTTTCTGTTAAAATTAGAGAAAATAATCCAACTTCTTGCTCCTCAACCTTCCTGTAAGTCTGTTTTCCCTTCTTCTTCTTCTTCTTCCCTTTTTTTTTTTTTTTTTTTTTTTTTTTTTTTTTTTTTGTTTTCCCTTCTTCTTCTTCTTCTTCCCTTTTTTTTTTTTTTTTTTTTCTTTTTTTTTTTTTTTTTTTTTTTTTAGAAAAATTGATTTTTTTTTTTTTTTTTTTTTTTTTTTTTTTTTTTTAGAAAAATTGATAAATCCGACTAATTTCCTCTGCTTGGCCAATTTTCCTTTATCTTAGATTGGTGCCGTTTTCTATATCAAAGTTGACTAGTTGTGGTTCTTTTCACTGGTTCTTGAGGAAGATAGCTCCTTTTAGTGGGATTTCAGCTGCAAGTTCTTTAGTAATTTGTAGCTACGATTTCTTTGTATAGCCCATTTTGTTTTGGTTAATGCTAACCTCTGTTAAATTGAGTTGGCATCCTGGATAGATGCTCCTATGCTTGCTTTCTTTCATAATATCACAGGGATTTTTTTTTTCCTTATTTTTAAGTGAAGCTGAATGAGCAAGATATTAGTAATGATGGAAGAGAAGAAATACTAATGCAGCTTCCTCTGATCTCATTGAATATCAGCTAAAAGAACTCTGTTGAATCCTCTGGGATCAGAGAACTCTAGGTGGATCTGAAAGACTATATTGTCTTCGACAATTCTAGAGGCAAAAATTCTCTTTAAGAATTCCAACACAGCAAAAACTGAACACTGCATGTCTAAAGTCCAATTCCTTTACCTGCCAAAGCATTGATTGTTTATTCAATAAGCTCTCAACTGTTTCCGGATTTGCCTTATTGTTTTCATAACTACCATATAATTGACTCCAAATAAGTGAAGAACCTGTGACGGGATGTCAGTTCTTTACATTGATCGCAGTGTTCGGATATTTTAACATGTGGATATAAACCTAACATTTTGCCATAAGCTTGTTCTTACCAATTATCATTCATACAGTTATTATCTGTTGTGACAGAGCTTTACCTGTGCTGCTACAACGTTGTTTATCCTGTTTCCTATGGATTCCTTCTGTTTTTGATTGCTTCAAGCAAGCTTTACTGACTGCTTCTTCATCCCTCATGACATCAACTGTTTCATCTTCTCAAGGATTTCTTCATCCAATAAGGCATGGCTCCTTTGAGCCCCCAAATATAAATTCTTCTGGATCTTCAGGTCAGCCTCAGCTAGACAATGATGTAGAAGAATTGCTCTCTGCGACTTGGAATCAGGACTATGGCTGCTTTGCTACTGGCACAAACCGCGGGTTCCGTATTTATAACTGTGAGCCTTTTAAGGAAACTTTCAGACGTGATCTGAAGAGTGGGGGGTTCAAAATTGTTGAGATGCTGTTCCGATGCAATATTCTGGCACTTGTTGGTGCTGATGGTAATTCTCAGTATCCTCCAAACAAAGTTTTGATCTGGGATGATCATCAAAGTCGGTGCATCGGTGAATTTTCATTTAGGTCTGAGGTTCGTGCAGTAAAATTAAGGAGGGATCGAATTGTTGTTGTTCTTGAGCACAAAATATATGTTTATAGTTTCATGGATCTAAAGCTTCTTCACCAGATTGAGACTCTAACAAATCCTAGGGGATTATGCTGCCTTTCTCACCAATCAAACACATGTGTTTTAGCTTGCCCAGGTCTTCATCGAGGACAGGTTCGAATTGAACACTTTGGGCTGAATGTCATGAAGTTAATTAATGCTCATGATTCTCATCTTGCATGCATCACCTTGACAATGGATGGCCTTCTTCTTGCAACTGCTAGTACAAGGGGCACTTTGATAAGAATTTTCAACACGATGGATGGGTCTCGCTTGCAAGAGGTAGCTTGTTGGACGATATGTCATGTTTATTATGAATACAGTGGTTATATTAAAAGTTCACCAAGAATTCTCTCCTATTTCTTAATTAGGGTTGAGAATCAAATATGTAAAATCGTCACGATTCACTAATAACTTATAAGGCATCCCCTACTACATAGTAGGTCCTTGGTTTGCAAGGGGAAGATTGTTATGCTAAGAACAAATAAAACTGATAAATTAAAGATCTTCAGCTTTTCAGTTTATTGATTATTGAACTCACGATTCACTAATAACTTATAAGGCATCCCCTACTACATAGTAGGTCCTTGGTTTGCAAGGGGAAGATTGTTATGCTAAGAACAAATAAAACTGATAAATTAAAGATCTTCAGCTTTTCAGTTTATTGATTATTGAACTTAGATCAGAAGCATTGGCATGTCTGGCAGCATAAGAAATGGAGTTGCTGAGATAAAATTTTAGTCAGTTCTCCTATCTGGACTTATGTAAAAACGTTATTCACGAGTGCACAAGGCCTGACAAATATCTGGCTGGACATGATAAGTGGATATTCGATTCACATTTCTCTTTTTTTTGCACAGTGTCTTACTCTACTGTTTAAAACAATTGTATATGATATAGACGACTAAGTCATCTTCTCAAACTGATATCATAAGCTCTTCACCTGACTACTTATTGCTGTCAGTCATGGACATCTAAGTAAAAAACTTGCATGTATCTTTTCCTGATGGATTTTAGACTAAAAAAAAAAAAAATTGCTTCCTGTAGGTGCGAAGAGGAGTTGATCGAGCAGAGATTTATGGCATTGCACTCTCTCAGAATGTTCAGTGGCTGGCTGTGTCAAGTGACAAAGGTACTGTTCATATTTTTAGTCTTAGAGTTCGCGTGGCTGGGGAGGATTCTTCCTCTCATCCTATTCAAGGTCCATCACTATTAAACCAGAGTTCTTCAACTTCCCTGGATACTCTTATTTCCCTCTCATCCTATTCAAGGTCCATCACTATTAAACCAGAGTTCTTCAACTTCCCTGGATACTCTTATTTCTCCAAGCACTAGTTCCAATCCTGGTTCATCCTTGTCTTTTATGAGAGGTAAGAAAATTTTATCAACACTTTTTTTATTAAGCTTATCATTGGACTTGGAGATGAAATCTGTAATGCCTTTTGCATTCTTTGTTTTGTATTTTTCTCCTTTAAACAAATGTCAAAAGATGTTTACTGACTTCAATACCTATGAGCTGCATGATAATTTGCAAGGTGTAATGTGATAGGTAAGCATATGATATGTAATTGATACTAATGCAAAAAGCCTAGAACATTTGATTTTGAATTCAGTTATACCTGATGATAATTGCTAGATGAGGTCCAAAAACTCACGATAACAATCTGAAATATAATATCTTACATGATGGTAATTATTTTTTTTTTCATTAACATAATGTTCTGTAACACTGGAGCACATAAAACGTATCCTTCCCAAAGCATGTGTACCCAGGATTTATCTTTTCTGTTGCTCAAATTGTAAGTCTCCTTTATTTTCTCTGATCCTTTCTTCTGCCCGCCGCCTCTCCTTTTGAGGTAGGGAGAAGAGATGGGAGTCTTATTTTACATCTGATATTTCCCTATGAATTTTTGTTCATTTCTTGAACAAGTCTCATCTTTCTGATACTATTGCAGTGGTATTACCAAAGTATTTTAGCTCTGAGTGGTCATTTGCTCAGTTCCACTTGCCAGAAGACATCCAATTCATTGCTGCATTTGGATCCCAGAATACTGTTATTATTGTTGGCATGGATGGAAGGTATGGGCTTATTTTGTTCTCTTAATTGCTACAGATTTTCATTTGCAATTGTATTCCTCTGATGCTGGCAATTACATCAGCTTTTTGATAGCTCATTAAATTAAAATTAAAAAAAAAACAGTGGGAAAATGGGTTCCAATCTTGTCCTTGTCACAAAGGTTAACCTCTGAACCCTAGCTTACAGCCTGCGGCGTATCCTAAACTGACTCCCATTTTTTCTCTCTTTATTAAAATTTTGATTCTGTGCGTGGTTCAGCTTCATGATTACTAAACATTGCCCTTGAACATTTCGTTGAAAGTTATTTGTCCCTGCCAACCATGTATTGGGATGTTGTTTCTAATAGTTGAGGCCATAGAGAATACAATGTGTGATATTTGGTTTCAGTACTACTTTCGTCTATGGTATTTTGGGGTGTAATTATTATCAACAGATTTTTAGTGGTGAAAATAGCACAGGAATATATTGGTGAACAGTAACAGCAAGAAAAATGTAGTGTTTCCAAACAGTTATTTTGATGGACTGTTTCATTTCTAACAGATTTCTCCTCAATTATCAGTTTTTACAGGTGCAGCTTTGATCCTATTCATGGAGGGGAGATGTTGCAGCAGGAATATGTCCGTTTCCTGAAAACAGCGAGCAGGCCTGGATAAAGCTACCATTTTTCATGCCCACAACATATTATTTATGCTTCTGCACGTGTAAATATATGGATCAATGTAAATAGTGTCGTATGAAACATTACATTTTTGTCATTTTTACTGTATAGCATAAGAGCAATGCTGTTCCATTAGGTTGCTTTTTGGTGGCCATAAATTGTGGGGCGTAAATGGTCCATTATTTACTGAAATTTTTTGTTGTGAATTTCAACAGACTATTTCTTTCAAATAAACAAATGCATTACCTTTTACAGCTCTAGTTTTAACAGTTTAAGGAAAATAGGGCTTTAGGATAATCTGAAAAAATTGCAACACTGAAGCAGTGAAGCCACCTAAAACTAACACTAAAACTAAAAGAAGACGACATAGATTAGAGCATACCAATTCAGAAATCTAATGTGTGATTCTAGGGGAGAAAAAGCTTTCCCAATAAATCCCAGTTTCAAAGGCACGAAGAGGAAGTGGAATGTGCCTAAACCTTTTCTTTTTCAGCTCATAAAAGAGCAGAATGTTAGAAATGGAGCTGAAAACAATTTCACCATTGTTAAGGCACTTGATTTCTCCAACAAGTTTGCGATCTATTCCTGCAAGATTTATTAAGCCTCTTTTCTCCCACAGGCACTTTTGGTGATCCCTCAGCATCCATACTATTATATGAGATGCCGAAATCTCAACCATGCACAACATCCTCTTTTCTCCCACAGAGCACTTTTGGTGATCCGCTCAAGCATCCATAACTATTATATGAGATGCCGAAATCTCCAACATGACAACAATCCGCACTTTTGGTGATCCCTCAGCATCCATACTATTATATGAGATGCCGAAATCTCAACCATGCACAACATCCCGCCGAGATCCGCCAGCTGCGTCGAATTTTGTGCAATGTATCTCCAATCAGCTGGATGAGTAATGGTAAAGAATTTCTCCTCTCTAACGTTGAAAGAGACAACATAATCGTTGCTCCTCCTTAGCACTCGATGATGATACCGATTGATCTTCCAATTGATGGTTTCCTTGATAAAAACCGGATAACTGAACTGCTCGACAAAATATGGGCAGCCTTCTTTCAGTACTCTCCAACCGTTATCAACTCGTCCTCCAAATCCAATGGTAAAGACAGAGCATTCTATCTTATGAGCAATGGAGGGCTGAATTACACGATGAACTAACTGTACCACTTTGTATCCCTTAACTGACCCCGCATAACCGAACCCAAATCCTGATATCGGTGTGCGCTGCTGGTAAGGATATCTAGGCAACGGGGCGAGTTGGCGGGTGGCAGGGTTACATAAGTAAATGCGGGTATTTGTAGCGAAACAAACCAATCCGCAGCAGCTGGGTAGCACGAGCTTAATTGGATCATCCACCCTTGCAATGAATTTACTATGCACCATTCCACGATTGTCTACCGAAACGAATTGATAAACAAAGCGGCGAGTAGCATCCGCATGCTCGTCATAATAGGGGGAGGTGGATCGGAAGAGAAAAAGGAGATTTCGCTGCGATCTTCGGTTGTGCAACTCTTGGAAAGAAGGACTAGAAATCAGGTTGGTAAAAGATTTTGATACACTTTTGAATCGAATCAGAGTCTTAACGTCAAGTCTTGAGAGAATTTCTTGAATGATAATTGGTGGTAAGTATGGAGCCATTCTTCTCTTCTCCAACTCTTCAATGTTCCTTCAATTCCTTCCTGAACACTGATCATAGAGACTACCGGAAAAATACATACTCTTTCCAATAAATATTCAACCCTAAAAGACGAAAAGAATCAAAATCCGCTAAGTATATGGCAAGTTATCTATTAGTACCAAATCTAAAGAATATTATATTATATAAGAACCATACCTGAGATTTTCCGTGCGAAATAAGTATTCCAATTCCAATTGGTCTTGTTATTTCCACTTGTAGCTTCTAGTAGTTGAAATGAGAATGGAAGGTATATAATTCTTTTTTTTTTTTTTTTACACATTTTTTGACACTAAGTTGAACTATAAGAGTCAATTTAATAAATGTTTATACTTAATAAATGATATATATGCAGGATTTCATGTCAGAAATTGTCCGTTGCAAAGCGGTATTTTCTTCAGTCGGTAATCATAGGTATTTGAAAGCCTATTGAGCTACGTTTGGAGAAGTGATGTTTAAATACATATAGCTTTGTGTGTGTATACATATATAGATTTATATATATAGTAAATTATTTTGATTGCCTGGCATCTAAAACTTCCAAATATAAATCAAATTACTCACTTTGTAAAAACAACAACAGTTTTGCTGAAATGAAAAGCCCAAAATTACCTTTTTCTTTTCTTTCTTTAAAGTTAAATACAATAACTTCCATGCTAGTTCATTTCTTTTTTCTTTTCTTTTCTTTTTTTTTTTAAATTTGCATAAATATGAATGATATCATTGGCTACACAATTGAGTCTTTCTTTTTTAAATAATTTTCATCAAATTGATAAGAACTCTCTGAATAGTTTGATGAAAACACAGTGGAAGAAGAGACTTGAACTTATCACATCTCACTTTGTACACCTTCCTTAAAAAGGAAAGGTAAAAGGGGAGTTTCTTTGCTTCCATATGATTATGGTGAAACTTATCCTCAGAAATATATATTATCATCACGCATACCATCAATAGGAAAGCTGGCGACTGAAATTTTATGCATAAACTATAATTTTTCTTTACCCTTCTATTATATCATCTCTTTGCACCAAAAAAAAAAAAAAAAAAAAATTATATCATCTCTTTGCCACCAGAAAAAAAAAAAAAAAAAAGAAATTACGAATACTGCAAATAATTGGTGACCTATAATGCTTGGAAAAAAAAAAAAAAAAAAAAAAATTACGATACTGCAATATTGGTGACCTATAATCTGGAAAATAGTTTTGGCTTGAAAAATTCACCTTTTACCAAAATTAAGAAGCATATACCCGCTCAATGCATAGTCCTTGGCATTTAGCTTCGTCACAGCTCACAGATAAAGAGCAAGAAATATACAAATATTGACATCTTACAACCATCGTTCTAAAATGAGCTGTGAGCAGCAATCTGCATTATATGCTTTGTTCCAGTTTATTCTATAGCAGTATTTAATTGATTATTCCTTTATTTCGCAGTTTATTGTATCCTTATTCTTTGCCAACCATTCTGAAGTGATCATAGAAACTATACTGATTATACCATATAGTTGTCAAGGGTTGTGAGGAGAAGATTCTGACAATCCAGCTGAATCCTGATCCAATTAAAGCTTAGATCTTACACTTCTTTCATCATCAAAAGCAATCATCACCTTTCCAATAGCTTTCCTATCTCTAATAGCAGAAAAGGCGAGACTGGCCTGCCAAGGACATTTCATCGAGTAGGTAAGTACATAACGTGATACATCTCTTAGAAATAGGATAAAAAGTTATAGCAACAATCAAGAAAATATTTACATGTATGCCTCTCTTAGAAAATTATGATAAAAAGCTATACCAACAATCAGGCCAAGTATTTATATGTATTCTTCATCTACAATCATATGCAGGTTGGAAAGTTCAGGATTAATTGAATATAGGGAATCAGCAAGTTTGTATTCGTACAATGCACATTCCAAGAAAACTACTGATAGATTTCAGCTTAAAACAACTTCCATGATTACCATAATAACAGGAAACCATAACTTTTTATCATCCCAAGAACAGGTAACCAGTCAGTGCCTATTTCTAAACTCAATTATCTACACTATTGTTTGGCCTTGGTTGCATGGAGGTTCTGAGTAGTCTAGCGTATCATAAACTTGGTGCATATACCAATGCTCACTATATAAGCAACACTATAAAATTCTGTTGCATCTTTTCTTTTCATTTTAGGAGGAGGGCTTGTTGTACATTTGTAGGAAGTGCCCCTTGCATCCTTAGCCAAAGAATGTTACTGTTTTACCAAGCAATGCCCTTAGAATAGAGTTCTAAAATATCATGTGATGTTTCTTTAAATGGGAAATCATTACAGCTATGCATCTTCTAGAAAATAGTTTGCTCAATTGAAGAAAAACAAGAACAAAGATTGAAATCCAGACCTCTGATAGTCTGTATGTATGAGAAATGTGGATCGTAATTAGGCCCTTTTCCATCCAGGAAAGTAGCTCCTTGAGAGAATCTTCAAGAACAACTGGTTGATGTATTCTGTAGCTACCCCAATAAAGTCCATGTATGGTCCAGTTCTGGATAACAAGGAAGCAACATTCATTTATCAACTTTGACAAAATATCAGTAAAAACATTGTTTTGCTCAACCTCATAAACTAACACAGACAGACAAGCTCATTGAAAAGGGATAAAAAAAAAGACTACATCTGGCTGTCTTTTCAAGCATGAAAATCTCATATGTAATATGGCTGGCAAGAATGTAAATTATAGGTAATCCAATCCTTGACTAAATGAATAACTAGAATCTAAAATACCTTAACTAGAGCAATATTAGCAGGGATGACAGGTATTTCCCCACTCGCAAACCCAATGACTAAAATTTGAGCACCCCAATTCAAAAGCTTCAAGGCTTCTTTAGTGAGCTTGCCTCCAACAGGATCATACAAAACATCAATGCCTTTAAGCTTCCTTGTCTTGAGGAAGTTCTTGACACTTGCAGTAACGTTTTCTTTGCTCGAGTCTACTATATGATCAACTCCCAATGACTTCAAAACCTCTATCTTTTCAGCTCCCCTATTATTAGTTAAAGTGCAATAAAATTATAACATGTTTAGCTGAGAAGCACTATAAGTACACAAAAGAAGTGGAAAGGCAAGTACCTAGCAACGGCAATAACAATGGCACCGCAAACCTTGCCAATTTGTACAGCAGAAAGGCCAACTCCACCGGCAGCACCAAGAACCAGCAAAACCTAGAAGAATTGATCGCATTGACATGCTAAGGTTAACCATCATTCCTGTTTCCTATGTGTATGTGATACGTCAGAGCTGATAAGCAGTTTTTATAAGCACCTGAGATGAGGTCAAGCGAGCTCTATTTACAAGAGCAACATGGGAGGTTCCAAAAGCGACGGGTAGTGCAGCAGCAGCCACCAGATCACACCCGTCAGGTACTCGAAGCCTTTCTTGGAAAGAAAAAAAAAATCGAAGTAAGGAAACGAACTTAAATTAAACAAAAAAAAACTGAAATTGGAAAAGAAGTAAGTTTACAGTTGGGATTGATCGGCGACGATGAATTGAGCAAAGGAGCCAAGGGAAGCGAATGAGCAGACGCGGTCGCCGACCTTGAAAAGGGAGACATTAGGACCGACCGCGTCCACGATGCCGGAGTAATCGGAACCGGGGATGAAAGGCAGGGGAGGCTTCTCTTGATATTTGCCCAAAATCTGGAGGTAATTGGCATAGTTCAAGCTCGTGGCTTTCACTTTCACTCTGATCGCGGTGGGGGACTCCAGTTGTGGGATTGGATGGCTTTTGCTCAAGACTATCGGGGGATTCTCGTCCATCTTTCCCACTGGATCCCCCAATCTTTTACACAGCAAAGCCTCCATTTTTAATTTCTCGTACTCAGTTATCTGCAAATCTAGACAGTAACGGAGAGATTGATAGATATGGTACCAATTCCAATGAGAAACGAATTTATAGGCTTGTGCCGCGATGATTACGACAAGTCGTTTCTGGAAAGTGACAAAATGTATTCTTCAAACCCAACACCCCCACCCCCACCCTGGTTACCAATCAATGAGAAACGAATTATAGGCTTGTGCGCGATGAATTACGACAGTTCGTTTCTTGAAAGTGACAAATGTAATTCTTCAAACCCCAACCACCCCCACCCCCACCCCCCCCCCCCAAAAAAAAAAAACAAAAGAAAAAAATCCTTCCCCTCTTCTGTCCTCTGGCAAAAAAAAAAAAAAACAAAAGAAAAAAATCCTTCCCCTCTTCTGTCTCTGGCTTCCCGCTTAATATCTCAAAGCCCTTCTCTGCTATCGTTTGCTTTGATCTAATACTAACAGTAATAGAAACCAAAATGAGTGGATTAATGTGTCAGCAGCTGTTATTCCTTTCGCACCATTACAATCTCAGTCGTTCGATATCGAAAAATAGTGGCAGCAGCCTCAGTTCTCCGGATTCTCAAGTTGCATTAGCTGTTTCTTATCCAAAACTTCCGTATAATAGATTTCTTCCCCATGCTTCTTCTTCTTCTTATTCTGGATCAGTCGGCGGCTCGGGTATCGATTCTAAACTTTTCTCATTTGTATTTCTTCCTTACCAATCACTGGGCTTCTCTCTTCTCTCTATTTTAGAACACTATTATTGCTTTTGAGATTTCGTTTTGCTAATTGTAAAAAACTACTGTTTTAAATCTCTAGAACGGTGGTTAGATTCAAAAACACAGCAGAAAAAGAAGAGAATTGCTGGAATTGATCAAGATGAATTATTGGACCCTATACTTTTAGGTGATCCAGACAGTTGTTTTTGTGAGTTTAAAGGTATACACATTCACTACAAGTTGTCTAGTGCAGAATCACAAAATAATACGATTTCTCAACTTCCTCACTCTACTTCTCGCGCGATTGGCTTTCCTATCATCTTATTACATGGGTTTGGAGCTTCTGTTTTCTCATGGAGCCGAGTTATGAAGCGCCTGGCAGATGTCACTGCCTCCAAAGTTCTTGCCTTTGACAGACCTGCCTTTGGATTGACGTCAAGGGTCGATTCTTTCAAGCATTCATCCCCTGGCAACGATGATACGAAGCCATTGAATCCATACTCCATGGCATTTTCTGTGCTTGCTACCTTGTACTTCATTGATTTCTTGGCAGCTGACAAGGCCATTCTGGTGGGGTAAGCCATCTTTTTCCCCTCAATTGGAAAGTTTAAACTGTTATCTTTCTCCTTTTTGCTGTCTTCATTTGAGAAATACACATGAACTGCTGGTTTCTGTTCAAGAGGTTCTTGGTATGGTTGATTGTTCTCTAATCAGTAGTTTATCTGACTCACTTTTGCAGTTTATATACAAGCTAGTGCTTTAATTTGTCATTCATATAGCTTTATAAGGCTTGCATATTATAGTCACCAAAATGGTTTGTACTCAGCTAGACACTAGAGACTGGAGCCATAAATGTATTTGACCACCAAATGGAGTTCGCAATCCTGTTTGTGGACAGTCTGTTCGCCTTTCTTTTTGTTTTGTTTTTTTTTTTTTTTTTTTTTTTGTTTGTTTTTTTTTTTTTTTTTCCCCTCTTTTTTGTTTTGTTTTTTTTTTTTTTTTCCTCTTTTTCTCTCTTTCAGTTTTTGAATTTCATCTTTGAAATTAATCCCTAGTTTTATTCTGCTGAATGTTTGCAATTTTGAATTTTATTCCATTTACCTGGTTATTGATAGCTGAGTATCTCATTATATTCGTTTTTCAAAATTATATCTCTCTCAAAATGTTAAAAACTTGACGGTCCAGGCATTCTGCTGGTTCTCTTGTAGCTGTCAATACATATTTTGAGGCTCCAGAACGAGTTGCAGCTCTAATCCTTGTTGCCCCAGCGATACTTGCCCCTCGTGCTACTCATAAGGTTGCTGCAGGGGATAAACCAGGGGGAGATACCCAGACTGAAGGAGACAGATCAAATTCAAGTAAAATAAAAAAGCAAGTTATAAAGCTTTTCAAGATTTTGTCAAATATTGCAGCATACATCACCAGGGCATTAATAAAAATGGTTAAGGGAATGTCGGATATGCTTAAATCTTCTTATAAGAAAGTGCTGTCAACTATTTTGCGCTCTACCTTTGGTGTAATGCTGGTATTGAATTTCTTAATCAACAATCTCCCATTATTTTATTTATATTGTCTCTATACTCAGTTGATTCAGTTCATTCGCGGGGCCTGCCAAATTGAAAAATCATAAGACTTTTTATCCTTGAAAAATTCTCTAATGTTGATCATCTTCAAAGCTGTTATCCTTAGGCTGGGGATTTCTCACACCAAGTTTGTGACTTATGCACATAAGCGCATATTGATTCTGTATATATTGGCCATCAATAAGGGAAAATGACATTGCTAAGTGCCCTTTCATATTTTCCCTTTTTTTTTATAGACTATAACTATACAACATATGTTAGACTATATTTATGCTTGTCATGCCTATGTGATGAAGACTTGCACATGTGATTTATCAGATAAGGATGATAATTGATAAGTTCGGAATAGCAGCAGTAAGGACTGCATGGTACGACTCAAATAAAGTCAGTGAACATGTTCTAGATGGTTATACAAAGGTAATCTAATTTTACCTTGTTGTTTTCTTGTTGCCTTCCAAACTGCAGAATTTAATACTGAATTATAGGACAACTTAAGCAGCAATACTTTTTATTACCTGTAAATCACTTCCAAACTGCATGGTACGACTCAAATAAAATCACTTTTTATTGATTTGGTTGATATTACCTATAAATGCAGCCATTGAGAACTAAGGGCTGGGACAAGGCTCTTGCAGAGTTCACCGCTGCAACACTAACAAGTTCTGAGTCAGAATCAAAGCCACCACTGTCAAAAAGACTTCATGAGATCTCATGTCCTGGTAATAATACTAACTCTGTTTCATTCCCAGTTAAACCTAACATCTGGGAACTGGTTTAGAAGTTCTCTACCAGAGTCAAGAGCCAAGAAATTAACATGGGGAGTTAGAATGAATTTAGCTTAATGGTGTTATTTAAGTTTCCAATAAATAAGGCATGGCAGCTTGGCCTGTAATCTGGATTGTAGAAAGGCAGTTTGTTCTTCATTGATCCATGTCACCATGAGAAAAATGCCTTCTGATAAGGATTCCTCAACCTGGACATAATTTCTTGCTTCAATTTTCTTATTGATTGCTAATCTGTGCTGTTGTTCTTATGACTGCACCAATGAGAGGACTGGAATGAAAGTGAAGCCAACTGGTTAGACAATTATTAAGGGTGTTTGGTTTGGCTATACAATTTTAGCTTTTGATTTAAGATGAATTTTCTAATTTATTCAATTTAAAATTACTCAATTTTTTAATTTAAATGTAATTTTTAAATAGATTAAGTGTTTGGTCTATAGATACTTAAAAGTAACTTAATTTATCACAATTACTAAAATGGATGTACTAATTAAATACAAATTCTAAGAGTTTGTTAAGAATGAGGATAGTGTTAACATTTCTAACAGTTACCATGGTAATATAGTATTTTACTTGGTCAAAGAATAGTTCTAAAACTAATAGATAATTAGAAGTAAAGGGTAATAGATAATTAGAAGTAAAGGGTATGTTGCTTTATGACTTCTAACTTGTTTTAAATGGATTTTTTAATTTATAAGACAAATCAAACACTATTTTACTTATGACTTTCTACTTGACAGTAGGGTTGACCGACTTAAAAGCCAAGCCAAACACCCTCTTAGTATTAGTAGTTTGTTGATTGGTCCATATGCAAACACCAAACAGATTTTCCATTTAAGCATTAACACAATAAACAACGAATTCCTATCTAAAGATTCTCTCTCCTTTTCTTTCTGATTCACTTTAATTTTCCCTCTCTTTTTCTTCCTTTCTCGCTCACCAAACATCTAGCTAGGCTAGGGTTTGTAACATTTGTCTAGCATCAATTTTTAATCCCTGAATCCTAATTATAGAATGTAATGGTGATCCTTGTCATTTGCTTGATGTCACGCAGTTCTGATCATCACAGGTGACAATGATCGGATTGTTCCATCTTGGAATGCTAAGAGACTTTCACAAGCTATACCCGGATCTTGTCTTGAAATAATTAAGCATTGTGGCCATTTGCCCCACGAAGAGAAGGTGGAAGAGTTTGTTTCAGTAGTTGAGATGTTTCTAAGAAAAGCTTTTGGTGATTCAAGGGAACAATCTTTGCAAGTAGTGAACTGAAATTTTAACCTGAACAATACATCAGTTTATACTTGTGTTCATGATCTGGTAAGTGTAATAGATAAGAACAACTTCAAAAATTTATATAAAAGGTGGCATCGACTTAATGAAATGATGAAATGTACGGAATCAAAGTCTATGCAGGAGTTTCCACTTCTTCTCTCGCTCTCTGAATCTTAGAAAGCCCTAGTTATTCAAGGGATGGACTGTTTCTTGTCTCTGGTGACAGCCTCTCCCTCTCTTCCTCTTCTTCTTTTTCATCTTTTTACATTTTTTTTCTTGATTTTCTGTTAGGAATGATCATACTAGATAAAATGTGCAAGTAGCAGAGGTTGGAGATAAAATGAGAGGACGCCTGAGATGGTATGGTCATGTATTACATAGACTCCTACATGCTCCAATATGTGATACCTTAGTAGTAGAGGGTGCAAAAAAAGGAAGGAGTTGACCTAAAATTGCTTGAAAGGAGGTTCTCGTGAAGGATCTACAGTCTTTGGATATTGGTGAGGATATAGCTATATACAGAATGGAGACAAGATTCATCTAACAGACTTTAGTTAGTTATTGTTGCCTATTTTATGCTTTGTTCTATTTGTTAATATATCAAATGATTTAAAAATTCCTCTTCAAAAATTTTTCTTCAAAAATGTTTTTCTCTCGGAATCATGGTGTCTGTTATTTGCAGAACAGAGTTCTCACTATTGAGGAAGGTGGAAAATTTTGAGATAACCAACTCAATGTTTTCATAGCATTTCAGCGTGTTACAGGAAATTGTAGCACCCTTCCTTTAGAAAGGAGGCTCTACTGATATTGTTAGACTAGGATCAGGTAAGCTTGAAGGAATATCAAATCCTGACAAGAAGTCATCACCAAAAATCACAGCACCAGCAGCCACAGCTCCAGCACCAAGTCCCATTGCCACACCAGGTCTTGCTCCCATTCTAGAGGCTGCTGCAGATGATGGCATGTTTATGTAATCAGTATTTGGAAGAAAAGTAGGTATATAACCAACATTAGAAGGCGGTGGTGGCGGCGGTGGAGTGCGTGGTGGATGATAGCTTGGTCCAGCTGCTGCGGAATAGCTTGGTCCACCCATGGATGGATTAGAGTAATTTGCAGGGTAGGGCATTGGATGCGTATAAGCAGAATCGGAAGATCGATTTTCTGGTCGTCGAAGTGGAACAAGAGGCAGCTCAGAGGGATAGCCTTGCCCCGATCCACCTTCAGAAGACAATGCACTATTATTGCTGCGATCCATCAAAACAAGTCCCCCTTCATCGCCTGTAAAATTAAGAAGATTCAATTTAACGCTTTATAAAGAAAAAGAAAACCAATGAAACACCCTGAAAAGAATCTGTTGTCTCAAATACCTGTGTAGGAACCGGGCTCTCCCCTGTCCTCTGAGATGCGAATATGGATATCTATAAAACCTTGCGGTTTATTGGAATTTCTTTTGCGCAGTTGGTAGCTCCCGACTTCTTCTTCTTTTCCTGTGGCTGAGTTCTTGCTATACTTCGCCAGAAATTCTTTCAAGCCAACAGTTGCAGTGCCTTGAAGTCTTTCTCTGAGGAAAATGGGCTCTCTGCTGTATACTTCAACATGCAATACCATATCTTGGAAGTTTGAGTCATCAACCAAAGTTGCAAATTTGGTTTTCCATACGGGATTTGCATTCCCTGAGGCATCAATCTTTGTGCAATATTTGTTGTTAGGATCAATCCATCCAACTGCGAACCACTGAAGCTTCCAAAGGGATGAAGAATGTCGGAGCCCGCGAGCAGATATCAGGCAAACTTCAATCCAGATTTTACCCATGAACGAAGGCAACTGAGAAAACGCAAGAAATGGTTGGGAAGTCTGTTTTGTCCTTTGTATGCCTTTTCTTTCTTTTTGACAAAAGTTGATATGGAAAGGATATAAAAGTGAAACTCTTTGGCGTTATCCTTAAGGCTGCTTTGCTTTTAGGGAGACCAAATTCTTATACCTGAGCATAATTAAAGGGTTGTCTGTTTTACAAAGTGCATCGCAGATAGGCAAGAATCTGTGTGCCACAAGAAATCATGCAAAAGTCTAAACTAATGAAGACTTTTTGCCTTAGTATTAATAATAAATTTTTCTTTTTTGCAATATAAAGGATAAATTTTAATATTTTAATAAAATAATAGAAAATAAGTTATGAAGAATATTTTTCAAAAATAAGTTATCGTGCAGAAATAAATGAAGCCTTAGGTTTTCTATTGCCGCGCACTTGGCAAAAAAAAGTGTCACTATTTGATGAATATTTTGCTATATAAATGCATGCTACTTATGGTAAATTTACAGACAATTAATTGGTATAGTTGGTTCTTTCATTTAAAATTGTCAGCTACATATTAATTTTTCTATATTTGATTCTAACGTTTACATGTTGATTTTTTTAAATTCAATTGTAACGTTTATACATATTTTTCTAAGAAAAAATTTAATACATATTTTTATATATTTAGTTGCAATGTTTCTCTGTTATTCCAACCCATATGATAAATTATTTTTACCTTGGCTATTAGGGTGAACTTGTTAGATTATGCTTTAATTAAAATTGAGTATAAAAAAAAGTGTCATTGGCTCATTTTTAGTAGTAAAATTAGATGAAGTAGAAAACTACACAGTTAAACAATAGATTTTATGAAAATTTTTATATTGAATAAGTGCAAGATATGATTTCAACATAAAATTTAGAATCATTTTAATCTTAATATTATGATTAAATTACTAATACTTGAACTAAATTGTTACGGTGATAACTAATATTTATATCTAATATTAAAAAAAAAAAAAATCATATTTCAATATTAAAATTTAATATAAAAGACATACTGAAAGATTAATATTTAAATTCAACTAGCCTCATATTTAAATTTATTATTAAGAAATCCTAAATCAGAAGTATGAACAATAATAAGTATAGACAAAAGTGCAAAACTCATTTTTAAAAACTACTTAAATAAATAAAAGGATAAAATGTTATTTCATTACGAAGGGAGCCAATGATAATCACCTAAAAAGTCCAACCCCTTGTTTGCTGTTCCCTTTTTCACTTCCATTCTTAGATATTGTTTCCACAGCCGTAAGTTTAATATTCACACTCTGCTTTCTCTCCTGTTCTACTAATATTAGCACTTGCACTGAACTCTACAATTTGACACTCTTCTAAGGTTCAAAGGGCTTTCTGATCGGTGGAACGAGTAGAAGTCTTCGACCTGCAGATTTAACCATCTGATCACCTTCGGGATAAGTTGAAACAGCCCTGGCATACATCATTGTGGTGGAACCCAATATGTCATCCCCAAATCCACATGCTTTGAAGAATAACCTTACAAAAGTTCAAGTAAATCATATCACCAAATAACTTGGGGAAAAAAAAAAAAACATTAATATAAGCATCAAGCATGGATACCATGAAAATACCATCTGCAACCCATATGCAAATTGCTTCATTTCTATTTGCCTTAAGCAGGAAAATAGAAAAGGAGAAGAGAAGAAGCAAAAGACTTTCTTCATTTGGATAAAAAGAATAAGGTGCTGCTATACAATTACCTCTCATTGGCAGAGCAAAGGGCTCCAATATCATAAATGTCTCTGTTTGTGAGCATTCTGGAAGGAGAAAAGGTAAATTTCAAACTCCAGATGATGTTGTTGTTGTCATTATTTTGCAAAGGGCTCTTATTCTTTAAGGAGGGGTGACGTTTAGGCTGCATACAAAAGCATAGGAGGGTGTGTGTGTATATATGTGAAAAGGTTGGATCATATGAAACAACACACAAAAATAAAAAGTAGTAACTATAATAATTAGATAGTTCTAAAGAAGCCAGAATAACTGAAGCATTAGACCACCATAGGATCAAGAATTCAACAAGAGTTATGTAATAGCCATTTGAACAAACATCAAATTTATAAGTTGGCACAAACAACAAATATTTATACTAAGGAAATGGCAATTTAAACATTTAGGAGAAGAAGATAAATGTTGACTAACCTTATAATTCTTTTAACTATCATCTTCCCGATTCCCATTCTCCTTAATGAAGGTATAACCTAGAAGAAACTGTACACAATTATATCGATAAATAGTAGTAGAAATTAACTATCTAGCTGAAGGTACAAAGCATAAACAACATGCAATGCAACTAGTATAGTCTATGTAGTAGACCAAAACAGGCAAAGAAGAAGCAGAATCTTTAAAATTGATGTGATGACTTTCAGAGTTTGAGACACCCAATGCAAATTACACCGAAGTTGCATGGTTGTTACTCCATCTTCATCAGTTGACGATTGAAGAATTCTCGAAGGTTCAAGCAAGAAATTGGAAAAGTCTGAACTCAGCAGGATTATATATAAGCATGAAACACTGGATAGCCAAATTCAACAATTAGCCGAAAAATAGAGGCAAAATGGTGAAAAATTGGTCCTTTCCAATTACCATGACATCGTAGATGGAAGCAGTCAGTCCGAAATCAGAAACCGCGCGGCCAAAGCCCACCAGTTGACCGTTGGAAGGAGAGACCTTAGGCAGAGACAGAGGCTTGGGCATCAGTCTCTGCAACAAATTTCCCAAACCCATCAGAGGAGGAGTAGGGTCTTGTTCTTGTTCTTGTTCTTCTTGTCTCAGTTGTTGCTGATTATTCTCAACAACATCCCGCGGATTGCAGAAGACAGAGACGAGAACTGAGCTGTGGGAGAGAGCAACGGAAAGCTTCTTCAAATCAACTGCTTCAACCACAATTCCGCTATGGTCTATCTCCGGGAATCGATGACAAGAGTAATTACAGGCGCTGTAGAGCTCTCTCAGCTGCTGGGTGTTTATGTGGGACGGGCTAGCGGAAATGTAAACGGGAATTCTTGTCGATTTCAATTTCGATATCCTTCTGCTTGCCCATCTTATTTCCATTGTTTTGCCGCCTCCTTTCATCTGCATGGCCACGGCAGCAACCTCCATCTTTCTTTGGCTCCCCTCTGTGTGCCGCACTGGTCCTCTCCTTGCTCGTATAAGGGGATAGTATTATGGTAACATTTGAACCAACGTAATCCAATCAAAATTTAAGGTTAGAGTTACATAATCAGGTTGAGTAGATTGTACTTTTCTCCATAAATATTAAAAATTAAAAAAAAAAAAAATAGGAAATAAAACAAATTATTCTCAATTTCATATTTTTTCTGACTTTTTAATTTTTCTTATCATTTAAGAAAAATATTTAATATTTTCTTTGTAAAAAATGAAATAAATTAATCTTAAAATCAATTTATGTTCTACATTAATTCAAAAAATTAATTTAATTCAAAAAATTAATTTTGAACCAAAATAAAAATCAGTAAAAGTTCAAAAAGCATAATACGCATCTATCCACACTTTAAATTATTTTCTATCTTACATTAAGAACAGATGAAAAGTGAGCGGTACTCCCAAGTTCCAAAAATTGACAAGCGGGGCATAGTAAATGCAGTATTTAAATACTACACAATTATAAGCTGCATACTGAAACTGAGCCAAGCTCACAGAACTAAAATCCTATGAGACTGAGGTCATTTGTTTTTTGGCCAACTTCTGGATTTCATCAATGGTTTACATCTTCAACAATGAGATTAATATGAAAGAAACCATGTTTCAGCCAGATGCAGACCCTGACACCATATGTGGATACGCATGCAAGAACCATCAACGGAATACCCACAAAACTCCAACTCCTTGCCCCCAAAATGCTAGACCATGCACGATAAGATGATAGAATAGGAAGAGCAAGGAATTTTTCTTTTTGAAGCCAAATCTAGATTGCATGTGGCTTCAAGGAGAACGGATTATTGTTTCAGAATCATCTCATCAATGGAACTTTGTATCATTTGGTTTGCTGCCCCTAAATGCTGAAAGAGAAAAGAATGACCTTGTTGCTGGAACAGAGAGCATAACATAGGATATTAGCCTATAAACTCACCACTCGAGATGGGCGAGGGAAAAAAAATTAAAACAAAGAAAGAAAGAAAGAAACTAAAATTACTCGAACAAAGAGAATAGAATAGATACATTTAAACAAAAGTTCCAAGATTTGGAAAAGAAAAATACCTTTAGCTGTAGAAGCTGCAGTTGAAACATGGCCCTTCTGCAGCTTTTGAGAAGTCTGGGCATCAAATTTGATGAAGTTTGATTGAGCTGCATTCAGAATATGCTTCACTTATTCAGCATGATAAAGGTACAAAACTGAGTCCATTTTCATTTCCAAACAAGTGCACACGCAAGCACACAAACAAAAGTAGATGCAAAGAACAAGAAGCATGAAAATTTGATCATGAATACTTATTATTCTATAAAACTATAATCATCCACCTCTAATTCATAAACCAAATATCAGTATGAAGGAAATGAGAGAAGCCAAGATGTGAAAATTACCAGTGAGAAGTTCATGAGCATCTATACTTTTTTCATGGCCCGTGAAGAAAGAAGCATTTTGTTGTCCATAATTCTTTGAATGTAGCGATGTCTTCCTTAGCATATTATCAGTGCTTCTCTTACCAACGGCTTTGCATTCATCACCGTCATCCTCTCCTTCAGAAAAGACAGATGGGCTAGACCAGCCTGTTAAATTTGCATCCCCTTTACTTTTCCGGGCAAATTTCAAGAGCCTCTTTAACCCTTTGGGGGCATCTTTTTGATAGACAATGGCAGGAGGATGCTCAGCATTTCCCCACTCAACTGTATCAGGTTCACTACTGTCTTCTTGGAGCATCTGTGACAAAGAATGACGAACGCGTGGACTTGACAATCCAAGAGGTGAAACATGAACTGGAGAAGCAAGTTGAGAGGTACCATCAGCATATGAGCTATGGACGTTCTGGTGTTCCTCTATTTCCTCCCATGCAATGGGGGAAATAACTGATTCTTCTTGGATCTGAATCTTCGCTGAAGACTCTATTGTATCTTTGAAGCTGTCATCAACATCAGTAGTGAGCTCATTGATATTCTCAGGTACATCATGATTCTGATGACTATGGACTGTTGTTTCTGTATCCATAGCAGTATTAGCATGGTCCGGTGCAACAATATCCTGATCTTGGTGCTGACTTACAAGATTTGAAGCATCAAGAACCACATCAATGTTTGGAGTTTCTGTCATATTCCCACAGTTTATGGGAGATTCCTCCAATACAGAAGAATTTTTTGTCTTGCTTGCAATGGGACCAACACCAGGAGCAACTCTAGATCCTTTACGGAGGAAGGGTTTTGATTCCAGAGGCACAATGCTGCTTTTCTTGGTCATCTTGTTGTAGAAACTAGGCTTTGATTGGATAGGACAATCTCCAGCAGCTGCTGCGACTTTAGTTTTTGTTGTTTTTCCACATTTTGTCGCTGTTTGCTGCACCCTTTCTGTTGCACCCTTCAGGCTCCTGTCAGTGTTAGCCTGACTTTCCTTCACATTTCTATGACGTGGCTGGGATCTTTCTACTTTGGCGCTTGATCGATGAATGGATGGTGCTGAGTGAGGTTTCCGACGTGTCGGCGTGGTACCAGCAGATGAGATGCCTGGAGTTTTAGATGGCGATGATCCTGCAACTCTAGCTGAAGGTGCTGATGGCCATGATTTACGAGTAGCAGGCAAGTTAGATGCTTTAGATGAAACCTTCCCTGTAACAGAAGCTTTTGGTTTCTCATTCCTAAGATTTGCAGGCTGAGATGGATTCTTGAGTGACTTTTGAGGTTTAGGTGAAGGATGTTTTTTACTTACATCCTTCACACTTCTGGAGGTCATTTCAGCCTTACGATCATCAAGAATTTTCTGCATTGCTCTAAATCGTGCTTCTTTTTCTGCTTTCTTTCCAGCATTCTCTCCTCGAAGTTTCTCATCCCTCTTCTCCTTATAGTGATCATAAAATCCACCTCTATGCTCAGAAGGGATATTCTGGTTTCTGCTACTCTGAGGCTTCCTGGTTCTCACAGGCTGACTTTCCATCATTTTCTTCAGCATCTGGTTCAATTCTGCCTCTTTCTGTTGATTCCAGTCTACTGATGATGTCGACAACCCATTACTTTCCTGACCTTGCGTTGCATTACTGTCCATTTGAATGTCCACTGAATCATGTGCTCTTTTTTCCAATTTCCCTGATTCTACATTGACCTTAGTAGTGTCAGGGGGGTTTTGAAATCCAGACGTAAAATCAGACTCCAATTTTTCTTCTACTGGAAGATTTGAATTCTCTCCATCCACAACATCACCACGTGACAACAGGATGGAGTCTTCATAAACGAGTTCTTGACAGGGAACAGAACATTCCACTCTACCAGCACTCCATCTTCTTAACACAGATTTATTTGTAGAGAGAGAGTGATTTGATAATGAGCTCCTTTTTTGAGCATCTGCACTTTGATCTTTCTGTTTGCTTTCAAAAAGATTGATTGCGTCTTGAACAGACATCCTGAGCACATTACTCTCAGGTTTCTTACTGATTTGTTCAGATCCTTCCTCTTCACCATTGTTTCCCGCTACATCTCTATAACATGGATTCCTCTCTCTAGGAGGATAATAACCCAGGCTTTTAATGGCTAATGCAGGAGCCCTGCGTGATCCAGTTCTTCCTATTTGAATCCTTCGCATTGGGGATGCTGACCTTCTTGGTTGTGCAGATCTTGTAAGTACTCGACCTCTTTCTACAGATACCTGATTCTCATCACCCGAGTTAGACTCCTCACTTTCAGTTGAGCTCTGTCGTTCAACTTGGGCAACTACTGCAGGTGAAACACCATACTTTACTGGTGTTTGTGCAGGTATGGATCTTGATATTTGAATTTCGCCATTAATCTTATCTGCATTGTCACTTCTTGACATGCCTGTAGATGAATTCTTGTCATCATTTGTAAGTACAGATGTGTCACTTTTACAGCTCAGTTCCAAGAATTTGGATAAAGAATTCCTGCAACATAAAGTGCCAAAAATTGAAATTTAGCAAGCATAATTATTTCCAGCAATCATTATAATTATGTAGTCATTAAAACATAAAGAGAAACGACATAGTGCAGCCGCAATGAGAAATATTTTGAAGGCCGAAACAGACGGGAATTTATAGCGTAATGCATATGTTGATGAATCTTACTTTAAGTCTGTTGCACCAAAATGATCACAAAAGTAAATTAAATTGATAACATCTTTAGAGGAGAAGGTTGCAGTCTGGTTTAGACTGGCAGCTAACTCCTTTCTCAATGCTGTGAGCCTCAAGTCCATAGCTCGCAATAATTCATCCCTAGGAAAACAATTTTCCATGGCTCAGTGGAGATGCAGCTAAGATAAAGCCCACAGGGTAAAAGTAGCCACAAAAAGGACTTACTTTGAAGTATCTGATGATGCAATTTTTTCTTCAGGCTATACATAGGTTTGCAACAAAAACACATTCATTTTCAGTAAGAATGAGTTAAAGTATCAACAGCTAAGCTTCACAAGAAAATTAAAAAACACATAATTTGTCAACAAATGTATGTGAAAGCAATTACTTTGAATATTGGTGCTGTCTCAATTGAGGTGGAGCCATCTGTCCAAAAAGAAGGGTAGATAAAACTATAAAAATATGTGTTGAATTTTTCAACATACAAATATTTAAGCAAGATCCTATCCTAGCACCATGCCACATCACACCAAAATGCATGTAGAGTGCTAATAACTAAAGTACATCAACATGGAATCAACTTATGTAACTAACTCTTCACTGACACAAAGATTAGAGTTTTTTACATTGGTAAATAAGTCACAGACACAGAACAAGCAAACCAACAATGATACAATTAAAAAGAAATAAGCAGCAACAGATACAAAAGTGGAGAACATCGGGCAGGTAAAGTTACTCAAGTTTACAAGGGACATAACAAAATAGAAGTGAGTTCAATTTCTTTACCAATTTAAGTTCACTAAAAACATAAATTTGAATCCCAAGAAGGATTCTGAGGAAAACTGGTAAGTTTCTAAGCAACTTCCCAATCAATGAGAAGCTTATTCATTAACTAAAGATCCAAGGGTAGGTTACGATCCTGGCTCAAGAGGTGCCTGTCCCAATGCTAAAGAGGAACTCAGCTATCCACTTAGGTTCTTAAATAAAGCAAAAAAAGTACAGTTGTATCAATCATTAATGAACAATTTATAATTCTTAGAAATAATATAAAACAGGGGCATTAGAATCTCAGTATAGCATCTTGAATTAATAACCACCATTTTATTGCTTCCAAACCATATTTCTTAGAAGTGCAATATAAATTATTATTACAGTTCCACAGGCTTATGAACACATTATTCTAATAATCTTTTCACATGTACGATGAAGCATTCACTCTTCCTTTATTCTCATTCCTTAATACTCTACTATGTTTAGATGAATGATTTGAAGACCTATATAAAATTAGTTATACATTTTCCATCACATTCAGGCTAATTTTGCTTGGGAACTCAAAATTCAATATCCATTCACTTACAAGGTGACCTATAATGACATAAACATGAATTTTACAAGTCTTGACAACATTGAACACATACACAATATCCTGATAGAATTTCACAATCAATAAGAAGATACACAACTAAAAGACATGCTTTTATGGAGAAAAAAGGGAAAGAAGAGAAAGGAGGTTAGATTTTTCATCACTTTAAGCTCTGTGATATTCTTTTACTTCATGCATGATATGCAATTTAATGATTTCATGACACTCAAAATTGACGTTTAATACATGCAAACACTTTCACATATTTAGATGATCAATGACACCTCCCCTTTTCTTTCTCATTTCACTCATTACTTTTAAGGATACTAAGAGGCTTTATGACTGCAGGTTTCACTAGTGATGATAAGAAGAAGAGTATTTGGCACAATGTGAAATTATTTCTGGAAAATTCTTTAGAATATTTTTTTATTTTTTTGGGCAAAAGCTGGCTGTTTCTTTTCTGCCCCAGATGCCCTTCAGAACTCTCCTTCCAAATTAATTCCTCTCTTTGGTACTTGATAAACTACCAATAAGAACTCAATGATAGAAAATACTATACAAACTGCAAGCTCAATCTTTGTCTAGACAAGATACCTTTTTCCGCACTTACTAAATGATCCTTGCGCCCCTGACAGAAGAAAATTTGGGTTAACTAGACAGAAATATTGTTGCAATCTAGCATTATTAATTATTATTATTATTACGATGATGATGAAGGCTTTGAAATATGACCTGAGCATATAAACAAAGATGAAATTTTCTGGCCTCCTCCAATTGAGTCATTTCACCTTCAATGAGCTTACATGAAATCAATAATTCCGGGGAAGCAACAAGTTGGAGAAATCTAAGAAAAAAAATTGTATAAGGATTGTAACAATTGGAGTAGGTATCCATATTCCTCCACTAACTGAGGCAAACATGAAAAGTTGGGGAATGGTAATAAAAACCCAAGAACCTGTTTAAAGTTGACTTTGTGAACCATGTTTTCTCGTCGAGTCCTACTACTTGAAGTTTGAACTTAGCATTAGAACCTATGCTGTGCAAATTGTTCACTCCTGGTAAATGTGGCGAGAGTTGTTCCAGCAACCCAATGGCTAATTTCTCCACCTCATCATCACTACAAATGAATACCTCATATCTAAAATAGTATAGAACATGTTAGATAGTTCATTTACAGCATTGAGGAAACTGTAGGGAAAACAAATGCAGAAATGCCTAAATAGAATACATATATAAACGGAGGAGATAACCATAAAGGTTGCAACAAAAGCCAAGTTGTAGTTGCATAACACATCTATCATTGATTCATAAGTTCCACCAATATATTTTCACATGCATGCACAATATACAAAAAGAAATGAAATGCAGTCCACCATCAGCACGATCATCGCGATTGTGGTAAGTACAAAATGTAAGATTTTAAGTGTTCTCCAGAGTTCAAAGACAACTTCAAACACACACCTGTTCTGAGCTGGAAAAATGTCAATGGTTGCATAATCTAAAGGTGCATCAGCATCTATGCCAGACTCCATTCCAACAACCTGTAAGAAAGGAAATTTAATCTTTGCCAAAAAGAAAAGGCCAATAGTATTTCTTTTCTTTTTCCAAGATATGCAATGATTAGAAAAAAATGAAAAAAATATGAATCGCTATAATTCTTAGTAATGTGCAAGCCAGTTGCTGGGATTCAAGAGAACGTCATACATCAAATGCCAACTTATTTTGCTTATAAATAGCAAACATCCAATAAGAGAACACACACAATTTCACGTGAAGAATATAATAAATATAAGATGTGAAAGACACCAATTGGACATGGACGTTGATCAAGACTATACAGAATTAAGATGCTTGGAAGCAGACTATCGAGAATTTTTTTTTTCTTTTGGGAAAACATTTATTGTGATTTTGAAATGGCATTGGGGTACATTGCCGATTTGTGTAGAGGATTAAATTGCCAGGAGAGATAGAATCAGGGTAACGAAAATGTATCGATGCAGCTGAGCTACTGTCAGTGAACGCACTGAGCTTAGTTGCTTATGTAATTGCATAGGACATGATAAGAAGTAAAGGGAGAATAGGATCCTATCAGTAGAAAACCAATGTTGATTGGGCACATGCAGCTACCAAAACCCTGCTTATGAATGCCAACTTTAGTAATCAGGATCTAGTTTCCTGCAATACCTAAGGCTTTCCATAAATCAAGAAAAATATAATGAGCAAAATGAAAAAAATAATTCAATCTTTGGAATAATGCTGGATTCAAAACAGTCACCTATGTTCAGAAGTAGAATTTGGAAGAACAAATAGTTGAAACTGAGGTAAGAAATAACCCCTGAGCCGAAGGAGAAAATTTCAGAGAAATGCAAATAAGAAGTAACGAGATAGAGAAGAAGAAGAAGGTCCAGTTGCTTGGTTAGAGTAACAGCCAATATCTGAAATAATTTTAAGCATAGAAGTTAGATCTAGTGAACGAAAGGTCCTATCTTTGACAAAAGGAAACAATTTAAGAGGAGTAAGAAAGAAAAAGAAGCAGTCACATACCGACAAGAATAGAGTGTTGAAGGAAAAAGCGGTGCACAGCGACCGGAGCGGGAGGAGTTACTACTACTGGGTTCTCATTAGCTAAAATTTGACCAACTGCTTTTGCATTACAGAAAATGTTAGGTGAAGACTATGAAAATGTGGGAAAGAAAAAAATGCAGATTTTGGCTCACCTGAAGCTTAAGAGACAAGGTTACCTCCAAATCTCTAACGCGAGAGAAAGATCTTGATTTGTACTCTTTAAAATATTAATACTCACTGCATATAATCTTTGATTTTTCAATTTTAGCGTTAGTAAAAACGAAAAAGATAAGCTGGTGGATTTGGGATGGAAAAAACCAAATAAGAAAGAAAGAGCTCAGTCACTCGCAGTCGCAGCTAAACTGAAGACAACTATTTTTCTGAAATAATATAAAAATATGGTAATATATAGAAGAGTCGCGCATTATATTTTCTTATGCCAGCTAATGTGTCAGTCCAGATATACTGGAGGAAATTCAAACGTGGTTCATTGAGAACAACCCCGTTGCACGCTCTATGTCACTGTGCGATCATGATACTGTGCAAAATGAGAAACCAAAACTGCAACAATATTCATTCGATTGTCCCAAACTATCGTATAATACTCGGATCATAAATGTCTATAACCCACAATTGTAGAGATGTTTTAAACCCGAGCAAATTCTCTTCGCAAACACCGGTTTGAGAAAATAATAAAAATTAAAAGTGCATAACAAGAATGATATAGAAACGACATCCAAACCATGAAATGAGAGGAGACAGAATTAGAACTACAGAGAACATCCATACAGAAAAATCTTTAAATACGCATGTGCTGGAACGCACGAACTATCGAGAAATTATGTTTAATTATATTGTCTCTGTGGGAAAAACATTTATTGTGATTTGAAATGGCAATTGGGGTAATGCCAGATTTGTGTAGAGGATTTAAATTGCCAGAGAGATTTAGAAATCAAGGGTAACGAAAAAATTGTATTCGTATGCAGTACTGAGCTACTGTGCACGTGAACGCACTGAAGTCTTAGTTGCTTTATTGTGAATTGCATATCGATAGGACGGGATGATAAGAAGTAACAAGGAGAATTAGGAATTCCGTATCAGTAGAAAACCGGAATGTGATGTGGGCGACATTGCAGCTACGCAATAAACCCTGCTTATGTTAATGCCATACTTTTAGTTAATCAGGATCTAGTTTCCTGCAATACTAAAGGCTTTCCATAAATCACAGGAAAAATATAAATGGAGCAAAATGATAAAATACTAGTATTTCAATCTTTGGAATAAATGCTGGAATTACAAATAACATGTCACCTATGTTAGAAGTAGAATTGGAAGAACAAATGTTTTGAAACTGCTACGGTAAGAAGATTAACCCGAGCCGAAGGAGAAAATGTGTCAGAGAAATGCAAATAAGTAAGTAACTCGAGTTAGAGAAGAAGAAGAAGGTCACAGTTGCTTGGTTAGAGTAACAGCCAATATCTGAATTAAATTTTAAGCATAGAAGTTAGATCTAAAAGATGAACGATAAGGTCCTATCTGTGACAATAGGAAACAATTAAGTAGTAGAAGAAAGAAAAAGTAAGCAGGTCACATACCGGACCAAGAATAGTTAGTGTTGAAGAAAAATGCGGTGCACTAGCTGTACCGGAAGCGGGAGGGTTTATCTTACTACTTGGAGTTTCTCATTTTAGTCTCCTAAATTTTTGATCAACTGCTTTTGCCATATACAGGAAAATGTTAGGTGAAGGAGACTAGAAAATTGTAGGAAAGATAAAAATCGCTAGATTTTTGGAATCCCTCACCTGCGAAGCTTATAGAGACAAGGGTTACCTCCAAATCTTCTAACGCGGAGAGAATGATCTGATTTTGTACTCTTTAAAATATTAATACTCACTGATATTAATCTTTGATTTTTCAATTTAGCTGAGTAATCAACGAAAAATGATAGAGCTGGTGGATTTGGGATGGAACAAACCCAAAATAGAGATAGTAATAAGCTCAGTCCACTCGCATCGCAGCTAAAACTGAAGACAACGTATTTTTTCATGAAATAAAATTATCATATAATATATATTATATATATACTTATATATATATATTATATATAATATTATAATATATATATTATATATATATAATTCTTGAAATTTCATTAATGTCTAATTCCATCCAAAATTAATTTTCGGAATAGTTTAAAGTACAAACTTTAAGTTTAATAAGATATTAAATGATATTAATAGTTTTTATTTTCTTTTCAAAGAAAAAAAAATAAGATATTAGATTTTCTATTTGTAAAATATTTTTATAATAATAAATATTTAAAAAATAAAAATAGAAATGAAAGCCATATCAAATTCCTTTAGTGAGGCTGTAGGTGAAAGTAAAAGATAAAATAGTCATTTCTAATTTTATTTTTAACTTTTAAAATATTTTTATTATTTAAAAGAATTAACATTTATCACTTTGCAGTATAAACAAAAACAAATTAATTATAAATGGAAATTTTCTATCTTAAGTTAATTTGGAAACAAATTAATTATCCAATAAAAATCAAAGTTTTCGTCTAGAAAAAGAAAAAGAAAAAGAAAAAAGAAAGAGAAAAAAGCTACAGCAAAGGAAAAGAAGTTGCTTGCGTTCCCAATCCAACCACAATAATGCGAGGATATTATGCGCGTTGATGTCACGCTCCCCTTGTTTGTCTTGTGCCTTGTCCCTTCTTGTCTCTGTGGAGGAGAAAAAACGAAATCCGTACACCGTTATAATAATTGCTGCTACTATTTAAAATTTACAATGACCATTGTGTTGTGTGTTCTCCCAGCAGAAAGCTTACCAAATCGTAAAGCATCGGATCTATTATTCATGTCCATGTGAACTGCAATCAATAGCCACCAATACCATTAAGGCTCAATGGTCCAGCATTCCTCCATGAAATGTCAATCCAAACATATCGTAATTGTGAATGTTTAGCTTCCTTGAACCTTTCAATCCTTATAAAAATACGATTTATTACCATCTTAAATCTACAACATTAGAATTTAGAT